>JAVLUZ010000340.1:6674633-6802133 GCA_036768485.1 Mermis nigrescens
TAAAGGTGGGTGGTTAAATAGCGAAAGTTCGCCTCGCTTCGGCTGGAAACGCCGGAAAGATAATTAGGCGAATATTGGGCCAAAAACGATGCGGTCAACGGCGTTCCGCTCGATAACGCGAAACGCGTGTAGATACACCATCTACAATTACAAAAAGTTATATCCTATGATTATTTGCGATACCGCAACGAAAGACTGTGATTTCTATATAATGCATGCGTCCATTCAGTACTCTTCTTGCGTTTAATCCCGCCAGACCACCCGGATTTCACTCCTGCCCATGTAAACTGGTAACCATTAGGCATGGGAGGTTACTGGTCCGAACCGAATTTATTAACACTCAATGGGGTGTTAGGTTCAGATTTTGAAACTTCACAATGTGGTGGACAGTGGAAAATACGTGTTTGTCCATTTTTTCGCCACTTCCTTTGTTCAGAAGTCGGGCGAAGTCGAATAGGATAAAAATAAAGTACTTTCTAAGGGGTACGCGCCACAGCGAATTGCATTTGTTTGCATCAATATTTAGCTTTTACGGGAGGTGTAAAGTCGAAAAAATGGGGAAGTTAAACGTGTTTCTGTCTTGTTTTTTTTCCGTCAAGTTTTGGGATATGATTCTGGATTTAATCTCAAGTCTAAAAATGAACCAGAAACCAAATGTGATACGCCAGTTTGTTTGCACACAAATAGTGGTGTAAAGTGGTTGACATGTGATATTTATTTTTGATATACTGAAATCAGGCTAATTAAAAGTAGTGTACTAGCAAAGAAAAATGCTCCGATGGAACAAAAAAGATGAATATACTTGGAATTGTGGATTATTAAGGGTGTAAAAGGAGGGGACTAGGAAAAACTACTTAAAGTCGCAAAATCTGCTAAAAATAACACCTTCTCTAAGCAAGGCAAAAAATCGAAGTATATTCTGCGGCCTACACATTAAAATAAATTTTTAACCATAAAAATGATTGAAAAAGCAGCATGTTAGCTATGCAGTAGTTATGGGAAATGATATTGAGTAAACTATCAGTCTTTCTAAGCCAATTAAATGAAATAGTAAACATCGATGCATCCAAAACAATTGAAGAAATCGTTGGTTTAAAACAGTAGGAAACGCGTGAGTTGACTTGAAACAGACTAAATGTAGGTACACTAGCATGCCCGTAACGATTGTGTGCACTAATCAATCGGCCCTGCTTTGCTTCCTTTAATGCTCATAACAAAATAAAATAACTTAGAATACAATACCACTTAGTTTTCTATCGATCAGGATACGGAGCTAGACAAAGCGTTGCTACTTGCCAGCAATTAAAAAAGTAAACATTATAGATTTCGTTTATACGCTCTTTCGAACATTATCTAAAAAAGACACTTTTTTAGAGGCCGCAGAATATACTTCGATTTTTGCGTTGCTTAGAGAAAGTGTGATTTTTAGCAGATTTTGCGACTTTAGGTAGTTTTTCCTAGTCCCCTCCTTTTACATCCTTAATAATCCACAATTCCAAGTATAATTCATCTTTTTTGTTCCATCGGAGCATTTTTCATTGTTAGTCTTCATCTTTTTGATAATACTTTATCTTGCAAAAAAGATAAAGTATGTCATAAGTTAGCACGTAATCCAAATGCAAATTAGACGCCGTGTTTTTTTGGTACTCAGCAAAGACTTTTCGGGACTGTCTTTGTACATGTGCAGTGATTTTCGGAAGACGAACATTGCAAAAAAGGTCTTAAATTCGCAAGAACTTTAGGCGCTCCCGCACCAAAATGGGTAATTGTGTGTTCTATATCTTTATAATGGCAGAAATTGCATTTAAAAAGGAAAAATGTCGATTTTTTGGCGCTTTGCGCCGTTTTGCGACGATACTCTAGTGATTTTGCCCTTAGAGACCCAGAAATTAGCTGAAATACATTACCAAACGTCGAACAACTCTGTTTTTTACGACGCTAAAATCGCTACTATACCATTTTATAGTAACCGAAAATTTGTGTTTACAAAATGTACAAAGACTTTTAGGAAAACAAAAATTGCAAAAAAGGTCTGGAATTTGCAAAAATTTTCGGCGCTTCGTGTCGGAATGAGTAATCATGTGTTCTATAAATCTTTATAATGGCAGAAATGCATTTCAAAAGGAAAAATATCAAATTTTTTCTGCGCTTCGCGCCGTTTTAAGACAATTCTCAATGATTTTGCTCTTAGAAACCCAGAAATCAGCTAAAATACACTACCAAAAGTCGAACAGCTCTGTTTTTCCACACTAAAATCGCTATTGTACCATATTATAGTACCCAAAATTTGTATGTCCAAAATGTACAAAGACTTTTGGGGACCATCTTTGTACATGTACAAACGGACTTTGTACAAAAAAACACTGGTTTGACCTGAAATACATTTAGACGCATTCAAGTTTTACTGTAATACAAGAAAAGAAAGAAACTATTGTTTTAACCATACGGCGTGCGACCCAAACTAATACCTGTATATCGACCTAAGTAAGCGGGAGTGATACCGACCTAAGCGGGAGTACCCATCCCCCAAACCTAGCATACATTTGTGTGCTTAATGTCTATAACCTCTTGGACCTCAGGTGTAAAAGTTACATAGGGCTAGTTGCTTGGCATCACCCACTCTCGTTCCTGCACTTCACAATCATCATTCCCTAGGTCCAGGCGACCATATTTACACTTTATCTTTTCGGTTCCTTATCTTATAAATTATTTTTTATCTTTGTCTTTATCTTTATCTTCTAGATTTTAGAATTTCAACTTTATCATTATCTTTTAGCTTGCAAAAATCCTTATTTTTACAATACTAACTTGCGCCCTCCAGTTATTAAGGCAACGATATTGCCAAAAAACTAATATCACAATAGAATAATGGATGTTTTCTGACTATGAGCAATTTTTCTATACTAAATTGTTTTGCTTAATATTTCCACCTCGCGGCAAGTGTTCTCTTGCTCCTTTGAAGAAATCCTGCCATCAAGAATCGTAACCCACGACACAACTATGAAAATGAGGATTTTCAAACGAAACGTTATTGAATCCGAAGGGACTGGAAAGCTGACAAAAGCGTCGTTGTTTGAGGTTGACTAGAATGTAATCAGAAAACATTGTTTAAGACAAAACGAAATTGTGAAAAAGTTGCTGGATTTAAGTTGGATACTCACATTCACACCTGGGCGTGGGGGGGGTTGGGGGATGCATCCTCCCAGAAACCAAATATCCCCCCCAAATCAAAAACTCCCAGAAATCAAACCCCCCCAAAGAATTCAACTTTTGAAATTTTTTTCGTTTTTTCGCAACTTTTTGATTCCAATGGATGGTGCTTGTTGAGAAACGTCGAAAAATGAAAATGGTGTTTTATCGCCATACAACCATTTTAGGACCATTTTTTGACCTTCAAAAATCATGCACTCATTATCTTTCTTGCTACCCATGTATGCTCACATTGCAGGATTGAATTTTAAAAGTTGTTCATTTCGTTTATCATTTCTATTTTCTCATTTAAAAAATCGATTATTATCCCCATAGCTCAATTTACTGTAGAATAACACCACAGCAACGGTATTAGTTCAGAACACTTTTTTACACGCTACAAATTTTTTCAAAAACTCTAAAGCTATAGCCTGTTTCATTTACCCAAGAGCTTTTTCAATAAATGTTTTCAGAGGGTATAATAACCCTTCTTTCTCATTAACTGTAGGTCGCTAGATCTCGCTGTAGCTACATAGATCTGCTGAATTACAGTAAGTCGTCTGTTTCGCTTACTGTAGCGTTTAAAAATTCCCCTTAGAAGCTCTCGAATAAATGAAACTGACATGCCCAAACTTGTGTAGAAACGATCTATAGTGAAAAGCCCTTTGAAATTGCTCGATTATTTATCTGTCGCATTTACAGTTGAATTTTCTCTGTGCTATCCAGCAATGGAGTATTTCAACTTCTTTTGATTATATGAATAGCAATACCTTGACAAACAGGTTCTAATATTTACTCTATAGTCAGCACATAAGTTTCCTTACTGTATACTATAAAGCTGCTGTGCTGACCAGTGTTGCCAGGTTGGTGGGGGCCGCTGACTTCTATTCACGTTGCAACTTGTCCGGAGTTTTCAGGCTTGATATCCGGTTTTGTCCGGTCGACAGTCTTGGTCCGCTTTTCGATGTCCGGTTTTTAAGCTGTTGGTCCGCTTTTGTCCGGTCTCAAAATGCAAAAATGCGTCTTAGAGAGTTAAAAGTTGAAAAATTTTTCGGCGCTCGCGCCGAATCGATTTAAATCTTACTTGTTATTAATCTTTAAGCCGCGCCACGTCAATTGCAGCATTTTTATCGACAATCTGGTCTAGAACTACGCTCACGATTGAAAATCCTTATCTTCTGTACGGAACAGTGGCGTAGCCGGTGGGGGGAAGGGGGAAGGGGGAATTCCCCCCTGGGAAAATTTGAAAAATTTTGCAAAAATTGAGTCAATTTGCTGCGCCGCAGCGCAGCCATAACGATTTTTAAGATCAAAATTTTGGTCCACTTAATGACTTCAACTACCTATAGTAGAGTCATGTCTTAGTATCGCCATAACATGAATGATGTTATGGCATACTAAAAGCACATGAGGCGAATAGAGAATACTGGAAAGTGTCAAATTTTCAAAAAAACGACATTTTCTGACTGACTTTGGGATGGAGAGTTCATATTTGAAAGAATTAGGTGGCGGTCGGCATTATTGGCCGAGTTACAGGCAGCTGAAGTTCACGTGCTTAAGGATAGGCGAAAAAGGAAAAAATGGCGTTTGGGGTATTTTTCAAGTTTTCAATTTGCGGCGACAGCAATTGCTTGCGGATTCAGATTGGTGCCAGACATGGGCTAAGCCTAAGGCATAAATGGAGCAAAAACATTGACCTAAGCATCTATACATCGACTCTAAGCATCTATACATCGACCTAAGCATCTATACATTGACCTAAGCGGGAGCGACCTCGATCTAAGCAGCTTAAAACACCTTTACAGATATACTAAGCCTAAGCCTAAGTATATTGGAAGCAAAAACTTACATTTTCCTATATCTTATCGAGTAAATTTTTGCAAAAGTTGATTATCAAAATGAAGAAAAAAAGAAAGAAAAAACTGAAGAAAATTAAGGATTATATCATTAATAGATATATCATAATGCTGTATATACCTAATGTTAAAAAAGTTGGAAAAATTTGATAGGGGTTAAAGTGAATAAGTGCCCTTTTTTCGCCTATCCTTAAACACATGAATTTCAACAGCCTGTAACTCGGTCAATAATGCTGACCGTCGCATAATTCTTTCAAATATGAACTCCCCAGCCCAAACTCAATTAGAAAATGTCCTTGTCATAACTTTCTGAACTTTCCAATCTCCTCTACTTTAGCCTCATTCATATAAGAGAATGTACTAAATGAAAAACATTTTAAAAACTGTGTAGCCGTTTCTGCACATGCATGGTATTTTATGCCTGTTACATAAACATATAGATGCTGCAGTGTGTAAAATCCAAAGAGGAAGCGAGTCACCTCATTCTCATTGATATGCGTTCCCAGAGAAAAAGAATTATACTGAGTTTCCGTCCCATTGCATGCAAAAAATAAACGCGGTTACATTCCATGTGCAGCACGGCTTGTAGTCAAAATGGCTCGATTGCACCATAAGTGATTTATTATCTAATTCGTGACAGAAGTCCTGGCATTGGTGTAGCTGGTTCACACATGTATTAAGATAGCCACGTTATAAGTACGCATACAGCAAGTATTATCCGGCCGAAAGCTGCCACCTAACTGGTTTGATTTGAGTCAAGTCGAAAACAAATAAGGCAGTCATCAGATTTTTCCAGTAGCTTGATGTGACTGACCAAAATGTTGGTGCCAGTGTTTAAAAATAAGCCTAAGCAATGGGATGCAACTCGCTTCGGCTCGGCTCCGCTGCTCCGCTCGTCACATCCCATTACTCAGGCTTATTTTAAACGCTGGCACCAACACTTTGGTCAGTCCATGACTACTAAGCCTAAGCCTAATCAGCTGGTAGACCAGCAAACATCACAAATAGCTTGCAATCTTTATCGAAATTAACCAGAATTAGTCGATTGGTTATGGTTCTGGACTTTAGAGCAAGGGGTCCACATTTCGAATCCGACTGCCAGCAACTTTCTCTCGTTTCCCTCAGATGCTATCGACCGCACACATATGCCCTTGTAATATGACTATGTTAATACATATGTGAACCAGCTACACGAATGCCAATTTATTGCAGCATAACGATATTGAAATCTTTTTAGATTTGTAAATAATCGTTTAAATAATTCTCGAAGTATTTCATCTATTACTTCCACCGACAATAATGTAGTAACTGATCTTTATTGTAAGACTAATATGTTCAATCATTACTTCTCTTCCGTATTTACCAATGATGATAGTAACGATTCTTTGGCTAAAGTTAAGGGCTAAACTTAAGAATATGGTACTTTTGGAAAGGTCAAACGTATACAGAATGCAAAATTTTTTTGCCAAAATGGTAGAACATGATAAATTGAAGCGCGGAAAAAAATTTGGTGAAAATCTGAGACTATACTTGCAAGGTTGCAGGCAACTAATAATAATAATAATATTTTATTAGCAATTACTGCCGTAGAAAATGCAATATAAATTACATGAAAAAGAGATATAATAAAGGTAATGCTCGAAAGAACGAAGAAAGTTTATCAACATGGCATAGGTATGGCGGAGACGTACAGATGGATCGCACTCCGTCATCTGCCTTGCAGAAACTCATCGAAACAAAGTTCAGAAATCAAACCCTTGAACCGTTTAAAAGATTTACAATCAACAATATTTTGGGGCAGAGTAATCCAGATTCTAGCTGTCCTGTTTGCAAAGTCGTTTTTCCTACAGTCGAATGAAATTTGTGGATATAAAGCTTTATATCACTTACCAATCTGGTACCCCTTTCAGGTGCGAGTTCGAAAAAGTCTTCAAGGAAAGTAACTGTCTCTTGATTATTCTGAAAGCAAAAGTGAGATCAGAATGAATACGCTGAGTTTCGAGTCTTTCAAAGATTTAACAAACCCAACCGCTCATTGTACGACAAGTCACCTTGTCGCCATAGTATTCTTTTTGTAAATTTACGCTGAACTTTTTCAATACAGTTAATATCTTTAGATGTATCAAATTATTAGTCAAAAATCTTGTCTTTCCATGACAGATTTTTTTGTGCTTAATCAAAATACTAACTACATGCACAAATCGTTTCAAGCTGGTTGTTCCTCTTGTCCGTTCTAATTTACAAAAATTTGACTTTTTCTATAAGTATATCTCTGTTTGGAATCACCTACCTGATTTTGTAGTCTCTTCCCCTAAATTAAATATATTCAAATCTCGATTAATTGATGTCTACTTATACAAATTTACTATAGGGCGGGCTTAAATCGTCATTTTCATGACTCGCTCATCACCTTTTGCTGTACGCAGCTTTATTCTTTTGACCGTACGTTTTATTACTCTCTTACATCTTTCAGTAATTGTCGCGTTTCAGTAATAAATTATTTCATCATCATCATCATCATCAAATAAGGGTTCCAAACTACAGAGTTATACTCCAAAATGGGTCTTACATAGACTTTAAAAGCTTTTACCATTAAGTCAATATTTTTTGAGACGAAGCTTTTCAGGATCAGTGATGCAACTCGAGAAGCTTTAGACGCAGTGCTTACACAAGGAATGCTAGAAGATAGGTCATCACCATACGTGGGCAGCAAGAAATTTTGGGGGGGGGGGGGTGCAAGATTTTTTTGAAGGTCAAAAAATAGCCTTAAAAATGGTGATATGGTGATTAAAACACCATTTTTCGACGTTTCTCATCAAGCATCTATCCATTGGCATCAAAAAATTTGCAAAAAAAGCGAAAAAATTTTCAAAAATTGAATTCTGGGGGGGTATTTTGATTTCTGGGGGGGGTATTTTGGTTTCTGAGGGGGTGCTACCCCCCCACAAACCCCCACGCCCAGGTGTGGTCATCACTAATATACACTCCTAAATCCTCAATAGATCCTTCAGAAACAATTAAATCTTGAAAACCCAGTTTGTATTTGTTTCTAGGATTCCCATACCCCAAATACAACGTTGCACATTTACCATAACTTATTTGTTACTGCCATTTTTTGGTCCATGCGTGTAATGAATCCAGATCCGATTGTAAGAGATCAGCATTACATGAAACATTAAAATTTTCAGTTATACTTGATAAGATATTGGAAAATCTAAGTTTTTGCTTCTAATATACATAGGCTTAGGCTTAGTATATCTGAAAAGGTGTTTTAAGCTGCTTAGGTCGAGATCGCTCCCGCTCAGGTCAATGTATAGATGCTTGGGTCGATGTATCTATAGATGCTTAGGTCGATGTATAGATGCTTAGGTCGATGTATAGATGCTTAGGTAGATGTATAGATGCTTAGGTCGATGTATAGATGCTTATATCGACGTACATTGGGTATCTACGTGTGATTCGGCATTCAGCTTTTTGAATCTCCAAACACTTAGGTCGAGTAGATGTTTGCGTAGGTCGGGAAGAGGCTGATTACCAAAACCCATAGCTTTTGTAATATTGATCATAGACGGATGAATATTTCTTTCCGCGCTTTCTTTTAACATGTTCTAAGTACTGAGCAAAAAAATCTGTTCTTCTGAAGTTTATTTCATAGTATCCTGAAAAGTACCATATTCTTAACTTACTCCAATAAGGTGACCTTGTCAAATTTTCAAAAAACGTGCTTTTATGCCTTTTCAAACAATAATTTTCAACTTAGAAGTCGAAAAATCTGTCGGAAAACCATGTGAGTAAAAAAAAATTTCTCATGGTTGACAGATCGTGTTTTCAACATCTACGTTATAGATTATTGCTCGAAAAAGGCATAAAATACGCTTTTTCGAAAATTTGACATTTTGACTATCTAATCATCTATACATCAACCTAAGCATCTACACATCGACCTGAGCGGGAGACGACCTCGACCTAAGCAGCTTTAAACACCTTTTCAGATATACTAAGCCTAAGCCTAAGTATAATAAAAGTAAAAACGGCTAATATTGAGATAGCCCAGGTCGTCTTAATTAATTTGTTATCCTCAAACACATGAAGTTAAACAGGCTGTAACTCAGTCAATAATGCCGACTGACACCTAATTATTTTCCAGATTTGAATTCCTTGACCCCTAATTAGATTAAATCACCCATTAAGAATTCATTTCTAGGAGGTCACCTTATTCTCAATATTAGCCGAAGAGGTCGAATTTTTCCCCGGGGGGTTAATTCCCCTAGTACGCCAGTGGCACACAACCCACATAAATCTAAACCTAGCCTAAGCCTAGGAAATTTCAAGAAGTCTGAAAAAATCTAAAACTGTTGTGACTATACTTTGCACAACAGCAGTTACTATTTGCTTAAGTGCAGAATATGGCTCCCGTCAGAAATTGTTAAAAATCAGTTCGGCAAGCTCGGATTTTCTACAAAACTCGCAGTTATAGGTAAATAAGGCGCTTGAAAAAATAGTTTCACGAAAATCCATCTAATATTGAGGATAGGGCTATAAAGTTCACAATTGAACAGCTTAAGAATAGGCAATTTTGACATTTATCCCGTAAGTCGTTTTTTTGTTTAATTTTTCTTAGGCGCAGGTTTAGTTTTAGATTAAGGAGAATTTCAGGCTGCCTAGGTCGATATGATTCTCGCTAGATCGACATATAGCTGCTTAGGTCGACTTATAGCCGTTTGGATGAAAATTTGCATAAATTTACATATATCACGTGTAAAAGTAAATTTTAAGCAAAAGATTGGTATATTTGTCATCAGCATACCCGAAAATGACACGAAAGATTACGTTTTGGCAGAAAAAACTATAATACCATGGATTTTATGTACTAGTGCTAATCATGAAAAACACTAATTTAGTGGTAAAATCCGGAATATTTAGGGAGCAACTAGGGATGTGCTGGTTAACCGGAACAGGAACCGACTGGAACCGACCATTTTTTTGGAACCGGAACCGGAACCGAGAACATCGATTTTTTGATATTCTAAGAACCGGAACCGGAACCGATTTTTTGATTTTCTAAGAACCGGAACCGGAACAGTCTTTTTGGAGTCGGTTATCGGTTTTTTAAAATTAGAGTCAAAAATCGAATTTCATAAAATTTAGTGAAGACATGAAGCAGCAATTCAACCTATTGTACCCAAAAGTTTACCGACTAAAACTTAGTATTGTTCCTGGTAAATTATATTTTAAAAATAACAGTCGTTCTGCTTTTTCGCCATGTAGCCTGTTTCTGAGAGGGTCAGTAAATGATTCCAGTGCAACTGAACAGCTGTTCCGATGGAACGCTTGTAGCCGGCGCTGCAAGCAGGGGTTGAATCTAAGGGGGCGGGGGGGCCGCTCCACCTCATTTGCCAAAAATATTTGGCGAGATAAAGAATGGATATACAATTTGCAATTATTTTTTGGCCCTCAGTGACCATAATTTCTCAAATCTTTTTTGGCGCTACGCGCCGGATGATACCTATTAATGACATTTATTTTTTCTCTGGCCACCTGGAAGCCATTTTCTGTTCATGTAGGTTTCAAAACAATTTTAGCAGCAGAAACAGCTATTTTTGCATAGTTTTCTTCTATTTTCAATTAAAAATTTCGATGTTTCGCATCAAATGCTATAAATACGGTAAATCAAGCTGTAAATCATGCTTCTTGACGTCTATCCGTCTTAATCTCACAAAATTTCCGGCGCTTCGCGCCACGGTTTTGTATTCGGCAAAGATTTTCTCCGATAGGCAAAGACTTTTCGGGACCGTCTTTGTACATGTACGAAGATTTTGGAGAGACAAAAATTACTAAAAAGGTCTAAAATTCGCAGAAATTTATGGCGCTTAGATGTCAGAAATGACTGATTGTGAGCTCTATTTATCTTTATAATGGCAGAAACTGCATTTCGAAAGTAAAAATGTCAAATTTTTAGGCGCTTCAGCGTCGTTTTAGGACAATTTTTAGTGATTTTTGCCCTTAGAGACCCATAAATTAGCTTAAATACACTACCAAAAGTCGAACAACTCTGTTTTTACCACACTAAAATCGCTACTGTATCATATTATAGTACCCAGAAGTTTGTGTGTACACAATGTACAAAAACTTTTGGGGATCATCTTTGTACCTGTCAAACGGACCTTGTACAAAAAATGCTTCAGCGCCAGAATTCTAATAAAGTCAAAGAATTTCAGTGATTTTTAGCATAAAATTGTCGAAAATTTTAAAATTTTAAGAAAAAACATTGCGTCAAAAGTGATTTAATGTAAAAGTGTACATTGTAAAACGCCGAAAAAACGCTGTTTTGTGCGTTGAGGGCAAATTTTTTGACCTATTTTTGACTGTTTTTGGAAAAGTTGGGATACTGCCCCCTTAGGAAAATCCTAGATCCGCCACTGGCTGCAAGATACTGCTTAGCTGTAAACGCGAGAATCGCAAATTCTATGACTTCTCTTCCCACCATTGCAGCAGATCTTAGTCATGAATTAAGCATTTGATTTCATATAAGCCTCTAATTAAGAAACACATAGATAATATTCACTGATTTATGAGTAAATTGTCAACTAGACGTAAAACTTATTTGAACGCGCAGTTGCCAGATAGAAACGACTTCCTGAATGATTTATCTTTCGATTACATCGTCACATGTTCGGTGAAGTCAAGCTATCAATAGTGTATATACTTTTACACAGGAACCGAGAACCGGAACCGGAACCGACGGTTCTCTCGTCAAAGAACCGGAACCGTACGGAACCGGCGGTTCCAACTACGCAAGAACCGGAACCGGAACCGAAATTATTGTTTTCCAAGAACCGGAACCGGAACCGATTTTTTTGAAAAACCTGGAACCGGAACATCCCTAGAAGCAACGGACACTTTTCAATCAAACTTGTTTTCCGCGCCTTATTTTAACTTTTTCAGCACGTTTTGCAAAGAATCTGGACGTTCTAAGCCCAATTTATGGATTTCTGATGAAACCTGTATTCTGCATTTACTCCTTACTATTCTGTATAAGTGCCGTTTTTTGTTGTCAATAAGTCAAAATAATTCGCAAAACTAGATGACATCGGCGCGAAGCACTGCTTTTTTAAAGTTTATTCCATAAAAATCGTCGCAAAATAGCGTTGTGCAACCAAATAGCTTTATTTCTATAAATTTCGAAATTTCCCTAGAGGGAATTTTCCCCTTCCAAAAATGCATGAGGTCAGGGTCGGCAAGGAAAAGTAAAGTCTTAGAAATCTAAAACAGTAAATTTAGTGTTCACGATTTTTTTGCTATTTAAACGACGAAAATGGTCAAAATAGCATATAAATTGCTTTTTCGTGGTAATAAAGCATTGTAAAAGCATTCTAAGATCATTTGGACTGCATTAAATCGTTTTTAACACTAAAAAATATAGAAATTGAACAATTTTGTGTGCTTTTGGAGTAAAACGCATACAAAAATGATAATCATGCCAAAAAATTCGATTACTACTATTTGCCCTCACAAAATGATGCTAAAAACGCTCTCTTAGCTAAAAATCGTCGGAAAGTAACGTTCTTAAATGATCTGTTTTATTTATATCCTTTTTGTTGCTTAGTTTGTTGGCATTAGATAATTATGCATTATCGAGTGATCGATAGTAGAGATAATCGCATTATAAGAAATGGACTATTGCAATGTTTTTTTCAATCTTTTTTTCAACAACTAGTGTTTCCAAAGTAAAATCAATTTCACGAAACCTTGAGCATGGGTCGTAATTATTCAGTCGATGCTAATCGATTACAAAAGCAGTCTAAACTGAAGCAGCAATTACTATATTAAGCATAGAAGTCGATAAGCATATGAAGTTTTACTTTGCAAAACTGTATTACAGTAAGCTGCCTAGAAACTACTTTTGTAGCTGCTCGCTGGATTTCTAAAAATTGATTTCAATGCACAAGGTTTCGTGAAATTGACTATAGTTGCATATACCTACTCACCCACAAATCGATTATTTCTGATCATAGACTAGAGTGCGGAATATGGGTTTCGTCCGAAATGGGTGAAAATCAATTAGAAAGTTCCAATATTTTATAAAACTTGCATAAGAGGTGAAAAGAAGACGCGGAACAAATTTTCATAAAAAAAATTCGTGAAATACTGAGGGAGTTAAAGGGTCTAAAAAATTCAAAATTCAACGGTGCCTAAGAATTTATAATTTAGTTTTGACATTAATCCTGTACGCCGATTTCCTCTTTATTTTTCTTAGGCTTAGGCTTAGTTTTAGATGATAAAATGAAATTTTATACTACTTGGAGTTGGAATTATCATTGCTTAGGTCGACATATGGCTGCTTATGTCGAATATTAGACGTTTGGGCGAAAATCTGCCTGAATTTGCTTATCACGTTTAGATAAAGATTTTCAAGCAAAACGATTAGTATGTTCTTTTTCAACATCAGTATATCGGAAATGAATGAAAAATTGTTCTTTTGGGGGAATTATTTTTCGAAAACGTAAATCTTATGTAATAATGCTGAATCACGAAAATTACGAATTTTACGACAAAATCCGGAATATTTCGGAAAACGATGGACAGTTCTCAATTAAACTTGTTTTCCGTGCCTTATTTTTACGATTTGAGCACATTTCGAAAAAATTTGAGCCTTCTAACCCATTTTTACAGATTTCTGACGGAAACTATATTCTGCATTTAATCGCTATGTACACATACATGATCTGGGGCTAGGGGCTGGGGGTTTCACTCCCCCGAAAAAACCTTATCCTCGCAGAAAAATTTTCATCTATCCAGAATTCACGATTTTTTTCGAGCGTTCCCAAACATTAGCCATCTATTTGCTCAAAAGCGTCCAATTTTAGGCACTTCGCGCCATTTGCATACCCATTTTCGATTATATTTTGTTCCATTTGTTCTACTTTTCCAATTCTTTTACGAAATTTTTTTGATGTTTTTATGCTCTAGAAAGATAGAGCATCGTCAGAAACGTCGAGAAACGATTTTTTTGACGCGTACCTACCACTCTTTGGGCCCGAAAAAGGCACTTTAAAATTCCACCCCTCCAGAATTCCCATGCTGTACATGTATGTTGTATGTATATATAATGCATAATCATATGTCGTATTTTTCCTTTGACACTCAGACAGATTTATTTCTACCTTTTAGGATAGTACTTCGCATTTTGCTCTACTCTTCATGACAGATCGTAACGTCCAATCTCAGCTGCAGACGAAGACGGAGGACCATAATCAGTCTACGTCTGCAAATAAATTAGCCACTACTCCGCCGGTTCCAGAGGGTTCACTAGCAAGTTTCTTGAATCAGCTGCAAGATTTTACTCCAACTGTACGTTGTGACTTTGAGCTTCAAAGATTATTTTACGGCTTAATTTAAGGGAAATATACTTTATTTGCAGGACTGGCGTTTTTCATGCATTAAAATTCTTATGTAGTCTATCTGCGTAATGCGATTTGCTCATCTTGTTCAACAAATTTTTTAGAGTAATATGGTCATCTGTCACATTTGCGACTGTTTTGCTTCTCTCATCATTTGTGTTATTTCTCGTTTTTTTACTTATTATATATGTATTTCAGATATTTATACATTAGGTTTTCTCTTTTCAGATTTTCAAAGATATGTATGCCTATTAATTATGTTCTTCGGTTTACATTTTTTGTATGTTTTGTTGGCTACTGTTCAACTTAGAGTATCAGTATGAAAGAGGAGGTCGGTGAATGTCAGGGTAAAATACTACAATGCAGAGGCGAATTTCTACGGCTGATATGAATACACGTGCGCATGTTTTTTTGAAAAAATACTGATTTCCGCTTGCATGCACATGTTCAAAGGTTAGGATTTGGTCTAATAATTTGTAGGCACTCATAGACATAGGAGGGGGCTGGGTTAAAGTATTATACCATATATGTAAAAGGGGGGATGAGGGATCCTACACCCATCTCCCCAAAGCCAGCAAATTTTAACCCACCCCCCCCGATTTTTGGGACAAATCGAATTTTTTGGCCGTTTTCTGGTATTTTTTGACCGTTTTTGGCTAAAAATTGGAGGTCATTTACTCTCCTCCATTAAAAACGGCCGAGAACTCCCGCCCCGAATTTCGAGCAGCTATATGTATTGTATTACCCTACTATGTTCTGAAAAATTAGGTACTGTCTGGCGATTTTGAGAATACGAAACGTGCTATAAGACAATTTTTGAGCTTGGTGCGGTAAAAAGGCCGCAAATTCTAATTAAAAACGATAAAATTATCCAAATCTTCCGGCGCTTTGTGCCATATTGTTAAGTTTTTATATTTCTAATCAATGGAAACCCAGAAATTGGCTAAACTCCACTACTTAATTCGGAAAAACCACACAGAACGCATTCCTGTGCCATATAACTATTACTCTAAAAGTTACATTTACAAAATGTAAAAAGGTTTTTGGGGGCCGACTTTATAGATGTATGTACAATGTACAAAGGGATTATGTTCAAAAAGTCTGACCAGTCATCTTCTGTAAACATTAAATATCTGCATAAATCGTGATCGAGAAAGAATACAATGTTTCACTCTATATAATGCATTTTTAATTGAATTTAATATATATCTTATACGAATAAAATGGCTTTTCAAGAGGCTCAATATATGTAGGACCCAATGATAAATAAAATGATTAAAAAGCGTGATATGCATGTCCCTAGCTTTTTGCAAACAGCAAAGATCTTGGAACTATCTCTGGACATGTGCAAATGTTTTAGGCGAGTACAAAAATCGGAAAAATGTTAGATATTGTAGTTTTGTGTATTGTCCGCCTTTAGAGCTAAAATTGAGTTGAAAAAGGCAGAACATGCCAAAATTTCCGGAGTTCAGTAAACTACTGCTATACCTTTTCTAAAACTTCTGCTTTAGGCTTAGAAGTTTGAATCAATCAGAATACAACATTAAAGTCAAAATAATGATAATTTAACATAAAAATTCTTCTGTGTTAGTTTTAATTTATCCTCAAGCCTCAAAGTTTAATTTTAAATGGTAGCTCTGCGCTTTGCAACCGTTCACTTTTACGTACTATCATATCTGTCATTCAAAGGACCACAGATTTGACTTAAAAGCGGTAAAAGTGTCAAAATTTTCCGGCGCTTGACGCCTTATTGATAATATGTACAATCTTTTATAATTATTAACGATGCCTTAATTGACAAATGTATATCAGCAAAGGAAAAATAGATAGTTTGAGCACAAAAAAACATTCAGGTATATTATTGTAAAAGCACTAAAATTCGTTATATGTACGTATGCAGAGTGTACAAACATAGATTTACGAAAAAATAATGACTACAATTTACTGTATGACTAATTCTGGATTTCACCCCCCTCTTTGACCACTTCTACCGTGCCCATGCTAGTTTCTAGGGAAGCAAACTTTTTGTACATTTTGTATAGATACATATGTACGTATGCACCTCTACATATGCATGCACGTGGGATTCAGGTACGATTAACATGTGCTTCATTATTCACTCTTTGTCATAATGCGACTTAAACGTCATATTTTTCTACTTAGATTCCTGATGCCGTGACGGACTATTATCTGAGGAAAGCTGGATTTGATAGTGTTGATTCCAGAATGTAAGCCTAAATGAGTGAATTATCGTATTTATGTACAACATTTGAGTTTTGATTTCTATTTAACATCTAATTTTAACCAATGAAGTTTCGCACAGCCCGCGTATGCTTATTTGGCTGTACGTACTCTTAAAACTCTAAGATGCTCTAGCATTTGTGACACACAAGAGTATACGGAGGGTGAGAGAGGGATATTACCATACATGAGCAGCAGTAAAATTCCGGGCTAAATTGCCAAAATAGCACCAAAAATTCAATTCTGAGGGTCTTTCAGATTCTGGGGTCCAGGCCTCCCCACGCCAATGTGCGGATATTACCTTTCCATACCTGAAATTTTAAAAAACCATGTGCTGTCCGACAATTTTAGGAAAATACAAGGTGTTTTTTCGAGTTTTTTTCGTGGATTTACTCAACTTTTCAGTAAACTTGTTCAGTTTACTGCGGAAATATTAATTTCTTCACACAATCATTCACTTATTGTCAATTATATACATATATCACATATATATAGTCCGTCCATAACCAGCCGTAAGCGGAGGAGGGCCTGGGTCTCTTCCCCGGAATGAAAAATTTTTTTGCATTTAGGGTGAAACATTCCAAATTGACGGCAATGACAAAAGTATGCATAGGGATATTTTGGACCGGAATCGAGCTTTGGACTGAATTTTCACGTGTCATTTGTTTAGATAATTTTAGGATCTTTATTCCAAGTTTGAAATAGAGCAAAAACCTTTTCAATGTTTGTGAAATTTGTTTAATGCTTCAAAATGTCATTATTTCTGTGTATCTCCTAATGGTCCTTTAGATATGTGACTTTAAAAATTTTGTTCAACCCTGAAATGAAATCCTGGTTAGGTACGCATTTTGCTTTGTTTATCAGTCTTTCTGGCATTTTGTTAGATAAAATGCACGTCTCAAAAAGGGAATTTGAGAGGCTGGAGCAAGGTTTTTGTGAGATATTTATCGCATTAAATACACAAGATATATATGATCAGTATTCACTGCTCACTATGTACATATACGAGTATGACCGTTTTTAATTTAATCCTTCCCCCTCCCTGGCCATTCCTGTCTTGCCCGTCTATAGCATTGGACTAATTCTATCATTTTTAATGAAAATTAGTTTTCCCACAGTTTTAGCCGTTAATTATGTTTCAATTTTAAATCAATTATCAAAATGTTGGCTCGTTAATGCAGTAGCCGATTTTCGAGGTGTCACTTGCAGTCTTGTTTTCTGTTTTTTGGAAAAATTTTTATAACTTATATACCTTTTCCGTGATGCTTGGCAAAAAGGTTAAGCTTTTATTGCTTCTGCGGTTTATGATCTATATGCTGTTGTCATCAACCCTGTATTCAGAATTCGCCCAAGAGGTACACATATCTCAAAAACTTTGTCGGGATAGCCAGTAAAAACCGCATTTCTCGACGTTTTTCATCATGCTTTATCAAGTGATATAAAAAAATCAGAATTTTTGGAATACAAGTGTCGGTTTTCGGTCGCGCTTGAGGCAAAATTATGGAGAATAATTCTGCACACAAAGCGCGAAGCGCCGAAAATTTGAAGATTTTTGGACCGAGACGCAATTTTCCTATGTTTTTATGGATAATCTAACCTGCAAAGAATTTTTCGGGCTGAGCCCCCCCAAATACGGCCCTGGTTGTCTTCATACATGCGCAAGGTCAGGGTCGGAAAGGGGGAATCCCAGAAATCTATCCGAGTCCATTTAGTGTTTATGCTCTTTTTGATAATAAAATGATAAAAATGTGAAATGTGAAAATGCTTTCATGTGAATAGGCCGCGTTTTTCAGCATTTTCAGCCCTTTTTGACTACGTCACGTCAGAAATCATTTATTCCTTCCCAAAATGGCTTACTACCCCATACAGATTTTAAGCCGCTACATGTACGATATCATGACTTTGCTTATGTTATAATTAGTATCGATTTGAATATTTTATATATTTCATATTTCGCACGCCCTTTGCTCGCTAAGCTTAATATTTTGTGGTTTAGAACGAGGCTGATTTCTCTTGCATCACAAAAGTTCATCAGTGATATCATTTTGGATTCGATGCAGCATGCTAAAATGAAGGGTCAGGGTCAAATAAACAAGAAGGGCTCCGGAAAGGAAATTTGTTTCTTAATCACTATATATGTTTGTGTATGAAAAATCGACGTAGGTAATAATTGCTTTCCTGATGCAGCTCAAGAGTCTGTTTTTAGTAGAATAGCTTGACAATTAGAGATTGCATGTGCAGTCGTTTGCCGCGAAAACACTGATTATTTCACGTATGCTTTTCCTTTTCCATTATTTAATATCGTGCATACAAGGACTTATAGTGTTTTTCACCGAAAAGTATTGCTTACATTTGTGTAAATATGGTACTAAATTTATCTTTATAAAAATTATTGTTCAATCTATCGGCAACACCAGACTCGTATCCAGGAATTTCTAAAGGGGGGTGGCTGGAGCAGACCGAACATAAATTGTTCTCTATAGGAAAATTCGTCGGTCGGAATAATTCGCAAAAATAGTATTTTTCGACGTTTTTCGACATGCTTTATCCATCAAGATGATAAAATTCAGCTGAATTTTTTAAAGAAAAATTTCTTTCTCTCAAAATGCTATAACAAATGCAATTTCTAGGTCGCACTTGAGGTAGAATTATCGAAAATACTTCACATCAGTGTTTTGTTCGTACAAGGTCCGTTTGTACATGTACAAAGATGGTCCCTAAAAGTCTGAGTACATTTTGTACGCACTAATTTTTTGGGTAGTATAATATTGGTACAGTAACGATTTTATTGTGGTAAAAACAGATTTGTTCGACCTTTGGTAGTGTATTTTAGCTAATGTCTGGCGTTTCTGAGAGCAAATATCATTAAGAATCGTCATTTTTCCTTTTAAAATGCAATTTCTGCTATTATAAAGATATATAGGACACACAAGTACTCATTTCGGTGCGAAGCGCCGAAAATTTCTGCGAATTTTAGACCGTTTTTTGCAGTTTTTGTCTTCCCAAAAATTTTTGTACATATACAAAGACGGTCCCGAAGAGTCTTTGTACATCGGGAAAAATCTCTGCCGAATACAAAAAAACTTTGCTTCACATACGTATGGCGCAAAGCGTCGAAAACTCGAAGATCTTATGACAAATACATACACAGAGGGTGTTCGGAAAAAATGGACAAATTTTGCTTCTAGTTATAACCATACGTCTTCTGGGGGGTTTGATCCCCCTGAGAATTGCAACTGGCTTCTCGCAAAATGGCTGCGACCCCCAGCTTTGTCAATTTTTCGTGGAAATTGGTAGAAGTTGTAAAAAGTGTGCCTTTTAAGGCGTTTTAGCTCATTTTTGGCTCAAAAATCTCAAATTTTCAGCGCTTCGCGCGATGTGCACATTTTTGGACTATATTTTGTTCAATTTACTCAATGTTTCCAAATTTTTTCGCGATTTTGTTTACGTTTTTATGTTCTAGAAAGAGCGAGCAGTGTCTAAAACGTCAAAAAACAGTGTTCTTGACGTGTACCCATTGTTTTTAGCCTAAAGAAGGCTTTTTTTAAAAAATTTTTGGGCCTGATTCCCCAAAATTTCCATGCTATACATGTATGGTTGTAACCCTACGAATATTAGGAAACCGAAAAAGATTTTCTGCTATTTTATGGCACAAACTATCCGTGAGCATGCTTGCAAAAAATAACAGTATATCGCTAGGTTTCTAATTGCTTGGCGCCTTATTTATCAAACTCAACCACGAATTTGCGTCTGTAAATTTTCTATTTTCACCATGCAATCATCACTACCTGCTGAACGAATCCTCTGATCGGGAAGTTGTACTATGACTCTAATAAATTTTATTTTATATTTTAGGTGTTTTCTGAATATTATGTACATGTAACTTTCAAACGAAGAAAGGCTAGCCGTTGGTGGTTCTAGCCTAATCTTTGCGCGAATTATAGTCTTTAGCATTTGCGCAAAAAAGTCATGCTTTCATGAAATCAGTGACTGCTTAAACTCCATGTCCATACCTGCTTGAAATAAATAAGTTTTGCGCAGATAGGTCAAAAAACATCACAGAATGGTCAGAAATAGTGTAAATTTTGTTCTCAGCAAATGTGCTATATTGACGCGAAATTGACCCTGATAGCGGCCAACACTCCAAACCCGAAATTCTGCTTTCAGTTCCATTCTAATATTGTTTTCATTTAAAAATCGTTATTTACCATCCTTCTTAAGCTGCTCAAACAGATTTCGACGTTTACAACATGTTTTTCTATGACACTAAGCTTTATCGAGACGAAATTTGATTTTTCAAATCTATGTTAGAGTGTACGTTTGAATATTTGTTGTAGTATCTAGCTATAAATACAATACGACCATGAACTCTTAGTACAAGGTTGACAATATACAGTATAGTAGGTCATTTGTGCAAAGTTTTGTTATTTTTGCTCAGGTATAAAAATATAAAAATATGACCTTTTTTCCCCGAACACTCGGTACATGCAATTTTTCCTCCTTTAATGCATAATCTTACCTTTCAAAATTTCTTTTCGCTTAAGAAGAAGGGGCGGACGCCCCCTCCCATCCGCCTAAATACAGCCCGAGAATAATTGATTTCTCAGCATCCGATGCAAGCTCTACTATGCAAAATTTTTAAAAATTTTCGTTTTTAGTCGCCAAGTTTTTGATTTGTGTGAAGGAAAACAGTACAGAAAATTGATAACTCGACATGCAGTGCAGAAAATGTTTGACCGTTTCTGTGTCTAGGTCAAGCCTGGACATTTTGAATCACAAACGTTATAGGTAGGTAAGAATGAAGAGATCTGGCACTGTCATTTCCGCTCTGAGCTATTAAATGATGATTCTGATGAAATGGACGTCGCAAAGCACAAAAATTTGAGTATTTTTATAATGAGGAACATCATAAACCTATTCAGTATCCTATTCAGATTATCATGAACCTATCTAAAATTTTCAGAGAAATAAATAGGTATCTGTTTTTGCCTCACTCTAGTCACTGACCTGCCTGCACATATGCAACATATGCATATACATAATACTACTATATGTATATTTGTGAGTTGTTAAACTGTAGGCAGGCTGGATGACTTTTACGTATCTTTTTCTTGCTAACTTTGCCTCATTGCTTTTAGGAAATACGATATTCATTAACGATGGAAATTTTAGAACCCGTACTCAATGAATATGGAATTGATGTTAAAAAGCCGCCATACTTTACTTGAATGTTTTGTATATGTATTTTCTGTGCTTATAGTTGTATCATGATGTTCTATTGCACCGTAATAAAGTGTTTTAAATCATAGTCAGTTGCATCTTTTTGTGCAGTCGGAGGTTTCGAATAAATCTGTATTGATTTCAAGACAATCTGATTTTTTCATATTTCCATTTATCATGAAAACATCTAAAAGATTAAAATATGTAATGATATGCCTCGCCTCCGGATATAAAAGTCGTCTTCTTGGTAAGATATGTGTCTCTAGTGGACCCATGCTAATCTATTTAACATCATGGATGTATTTTTTCATGCATGGGTAAGGCCGAAATAATGTGAATCGAAACTTCAATAATCGGAGCGCCGAAAATTAGTTTTATATGCAAAAACATTTTTCCGAGGATTCTTGTTAATTTCGATTGATTGACATTCATTGACAAAAAAACCTGCGGAGAGAGCATGTATAGTCTGTTTCACACAACTTCGGTCATAAATTTTAGAACTATCTACGGCAATAAGCTAACAGATTGCGATTATAGCATTGATCTGTAGTGGCGGAACTAGGATTTTCCTAAGGGGGGGGGCGGTATCCCAACTTTTCCAAAAACAGTCAAAAATAGGTCCGGAAATTTGCCCTTAACGCGCGAAATAGCGTTTTTTCGGTGTTTTACATTGTATACTTTTACATAAAATCACTTTTGACGCAATATTTTTTTCAGAAAATTTTAAAATTTTCGACAATTTTGTGCGAAAAAATCATTAAATTTCTTTGACTTTTACAAAAATCTGGCGCGTAGCGCCGGAAAATTTGTGAAATTAAGGCGGATAGACGTCTAGAAGCATGATTTACTGCTTGATTTCCTGTTTTTATAGCATTTGATGCGAAACATCGAAATTTTCAATTCAAAATAGAAGAAAACTATGCAAAAATAGAACAGAAAATGGCTTCCAGGTCGCCAAGAAAGTTAATAAATGTCATTACTATCATCCGGCGCGTAGCGCCGGAAAAATTTGAGAAATTATGGTCACTGACGACCAAAAATCATTGAAAATTGCATATCCATTCTTTATCTCGCCAAATATTTTTGGCCAATGGGGGGCGGCCGCCCCCCTACCCTTCTTAAATCCGCGCCTGTTGATCTGATATATAAATATCGTAACCCTCGGCCTACTGTCGGCGAAAATTCTTAGAATCTATGCACGAAGTTATGTGAAACAGAGTATAAATATTGATTTTAGCATCGAAAACAGTCCAACTTACTAGGCAGAAATACCACAAAGTATCGAAGTTTTTTCACAATCCATAATTAGATGTATTTAATAGAACAGTTTTCCAAGTTTTTACTGAAGTGCTAAGCAAAAAAGCGTATAATCGCTATAGTTTTTATTTCACTTAAAGTATACTGTAAAAGTATTTGCTGATAAAGCTGAAAAACGACCTGCCTGAAAGAATGGCATACAGTTTTGTGTTAATTACACTCATTCTTCACCATTTCGCCTTTGCTCCTAAGAAATATATCAACGATTTGACTAATGTGATTCGAAAAGTGCAGTTCTTGATTATCTTTTTCAAAGTCGTCTCTGTGCGAATTACTGAATAGTAAAGAACAACTGAGTCTATTGAAGCAGTTCACGCTACCTAACGAATTCAAGGAAAGGATCGCACATAGCTGTGTATGTATGTGGTTAAAGTCAAGCTGTTCAAATTTTGAAACCGTGTTTATAATTCATCTTTATACGTCTAAAACAAATAGCTATCATTTTTTGTACAAATTGTTACTCTGATCGTACCACCGACAGATTGATCTTTAGTCCTGATTACATTTAATATTCGTATTTACAGGATGTCTTAATGTACGAATCATAAATTTCGTTCTGCCAATTGACAATCCGTTGAAAATTGCAGCTAAGCAATGAAACAAACGAAGCGTAAGAGCAGGTATATAGCTATTAGCTCGTGTTTATTAGAGCAGTCCCACTACAAGTAACATAGTCAGTTTCATTTAACTTTGTGGTTTTCATTTGAATAGGGCTAAGAAAGTGGTTTAAACTTTTGATGCAGTAGTGCGGCTTAAAAAGGGCAATTGTCTCACCGTCTCGATATACTGTTGAATATCAAGTACGGCACTAGTTCAAAGCACTTTTGTAGTCATTTAAAATATCTCAAAAACCTCAAAGTTAAATGAAACGGACTGTTGGCGTTTCAAGTGAGTTTATGAGCATAATTAAAAAGTATTGCGGTTATGAACAGATTCTCTTTAAAATCACCGCAACATATCGGTTTGTCGTTCCTTAAAGTTTCTTGAAAAAAGTTTCCCAAACTTATTTGAAATATACTAAAGGTAGACAGATAGTGTGTTCTTATCATTTTTTCATGTAGTGTTGTTCGATCGTTCTTTTTAGTTCCCTTTATATATCCCATAGTTTTTATTCATATATTTCTTCATTACATTCTATTATTTCAATATATTTCATTATTTTTTAAATTATAATGCGTCAATATTCACTTCGAAGGCGTTTTCTTTAGAAAGAAACCGCAAGACAATTGTCTTGTCCAAGATCCACAAATTTCTAGTACAATCGCATCTGATATAGAGCATTCAACTAATTGTGTCGACAATGGAGCTGACTTTGCTTTCCTGGATGAACGAGTGGAAAGCCGATTGAGATTAAACTATCATAAAATAAAAGTTGGCGAAAAGTGGTATGAAATGCAGGTAGAAATCTATAGAACCAGCTATAACAAATTAAAAAGTTATCGTTGAAAAATAAGAAGCAAAAGCGGTGATGTAACATACCAATACCAGTCTGCTGCTTACATGTAAAATTGCTCAATTCCTTCGCTTAATTCAAATCAGGGGCATGACCAAACATGGACACATTGCAATTCCAGGGTATCCGATCACTATATTCCTGACAGTAGGAATAAAAAATCATTGTCAGCCGATTTTTCCTAACAGCTACTACAAGGCAAAATTATGATCACTTGTTAAACAACACTGCTAGATGTCAGTAAGCTTTTTTTGTGGTTAATTATAATATATAAATTATACTTTTACTAATTCTGTTTATTAATTATATTTATTTATATTTCATCATTAATTATTCAGAATTATATTCATATTTTTTATCTTGTCTTGTCAGAAATAGAACTGTCAAAATAGCGTAGGTACTCAGAAGACCCGAAAGCCCTCAACCGCCAGACGTGTATGTCTAATTTGCAAGAAAATTCTCATATAACAACGCGTTCATGTGTAAAAATTACTATATGCTGATTTTGACATTTTCGAATACCTTGAAGGCTGTGACCGTGTCCATGTATGGGCATGACTGATTTTGTTTGAACTATACTTTTGTTTATATGGATAAAGCAAGACAGAATGAGGACTACATGATTTTTTATCATGATGCTAAATCATGCGTTTGTATGTAAGTCGTGAAGAAGTAAGTATATACATACTCAAGTTCCTCTGCTAAATTTTACTTGAAGACGCTCCTTCAGCTCGATACGCCAAAAATCATAGTTTTTCATCTTTGGCAAAGTTCCAGGATAGTGCTGACTCTCTAAACCAGGCAAACAAAACTCATTGCTTTTGATCTTTGTTGCCATTTAATCGATCAGCATTACAAAGATTTGTTAGTTTATGAATAATAAGAATGGAAAGTGATTTTAAAATAAATTGAAAACTATTTCTTCAAAATATTTTTCGAAATCGTCGACGCTTCTTGCTTTGTGCATTATTTAACATTACCATTTATTTAATATTTATCATGTCCCTCATTATCAATAACAACTCTGTTGATTACTGTTTTTATTCCGGTTTTATATAATGTTTCAAACTTAGCAATCGGGCATTTTAAATTATATGCTCTTTGTAGGAAAAGTGTTGAAAAAATGAAATTTATTTCTCAATGAATTGAGCATAATGATTAGATGTCTAAAAATGCTGGATGTTTATAAATGGATGACCTGAATCACTCAAAAAATACACAACACGTATCTAAAGCGTAGGTGTACAAGGCCAGGGAAGGGTGGAATCCGAGATTTATTCGACAATAGTTGTATTTATTAAGTAAATGAGGCCAAATCCGCTTAAAATGCACCATTTTAAAGCCGGATTTATACCACAGTACAGTATTTTTTGTACAAGGTCCGTTTGTACATGTACGTACAAAGATGGTCCCCAAAAGTCTTTGTACATTTTGTACACACAAATTTTTGGGTACTTTAATATGGTACGGTAGCGATTTTGATGTGGTAAAAACAGAGTTGTTCGACTTTCGGTAGTGTATATTAGCTAATTTCTGGGTCTCTAAGGGCAAAAATCACTAAGAATCGTCTTAAAACGGCGCGAAGCGCCGAAAAATTGACATTTTAACTTTTGAAATGCAATTTCTGCCATTATTAAGATATGTAGGACACACAATTACTTATTTCGGCGCGAAGCGCGAAATTTTTGCGAATTTTAAACCTTTTTTGCAATTTTTGTCTTCCCAAAAATCTTTGTACATGTACGAACGGATCCCGAAAAGTCTTTGTACATCGGGAAAAATCTTTGCCGAGTACAAAAAAAAACAGTGCCACATTACCTAACTTTCGGACCCTTCAGAGTGAGGTAATACCCCCTCTCACCCCTTCCTGTGTGCATAATACGATCCAAAGTCCTGGGCTCGGTAAGCGCAAAGCTCTCTGCTCAGTGGGCGCAGTCTGAACAGCAGAAGCTATGATCGCCTAATGCGTTTTATTTGCCTACGTATTAATTCTAGATTAAAGAATATTGATAAGAAGTTTAAGCTTAGTGAATTTATCTTATCTTATTGATGTTTTTAATTATTTTATCCGGTCAGATTGTGTTAATTTTAGTTCAATGACGGTCCGTCTGCGGCATGCACTGTTACGCCCGAGCTGTTATCGAAGTTTGAAAGTTTTGCCGGACAACTGCTTGAACAAGAAGTGATTTGTTACGAAAACCGTAAGAAATATAAAAATACACTTTTACATACACGATGAAATCTAGTGTTTTATGTATCCGTGGATTTTCTGCCGCTGTATACACAAATTGTATATATCGTGCTGAGCTGACTGATAATTTGTTACTTATTTGCTCGATTTTCTGCCTTGTGCACTTTACATTTTGATTCAGAACTGAATATTTAAACAATCCTTTACCCTCATGTCGCTGCACACTTTATTATCATCCTTGTTATTAACCTGGCTCATCGCAGCTGTTGCTGTTCGCGCCAGAATTAGTAGTTGTCTGCTCTATTTATCTTTATAATGGCAGAATTTGCATGTGGAGAGGAAAAATGTCAAATTTTTCAGGCGTTTTGCGCTTTTTGAGGCAATTTTTAGTACTTCTTGATGGCAAAAACCTAGAAATTGGCTAAAACACACTATCAAAAGTCGAAAAACCCTGTTTGACCATACTGAAAGCGCTACTTTGCCTTGTAATAGTTTCCAAAAATTCACAAGTATAAAATGTACAAGGACTTTGTTGACCATCTTTGTACATTTACAAAGAGACCCTGCACAAAAAACACTGTATCGTGGATATATTTTCTTTCGTCGCTTAATTCCGCCGATTTTATTTTTGTGTGCAAGGTATTTCGTTTTTTTACATTTTAATTCTAATCCTAATTCTTAATTTGATTTTTTCAATTTTTTGACGTGATTTCCATTCTAATTCATTTAACCCTAATGTTAATTCTTAAGCGAAATAATTACTTTACTACATATCTCATTATAGAGAAGGACAATCGCAAGGTGTCTGAATCATCGTGGCTGCGGAACGTGTCGATAGGTGGAACAGTTGGCGATAAAATAGCAGCCTTAATTGTTCGAATACACGAAAACCCGATTTTGAACCTCGCACAAACGAAAACTCTTGTGGCTCATGTTGACAAGTCGAATCGACGAGAATCGTTGATGACAGCCGGTATTTTTCGTCAATGATTTCAGCGTGATTTTGTATCACCTCACACAAATAATATTTTTACTAGCAAAGAAAAATGCTCCGATGGAACAAAAAAGGTAAATATACTTTAATTTCTTCATTGTTAAGGATGTAAAAGGAGGGGACTAGGGAAAATTTCCCTATATGCGCAGTCGAAGTATATTCTGCGGCCTTTGAAAAATGAGGGTATAGTCACAAAACGTTTTTAAGTGTTTCGCAAAAGAGCATTGAAGACACTTCCATGACTATTAAATAATCAATATATTATTTATTTGATGAAATCTTGACCTTCCACAATGCTCTGGCGTAAAAGATTATAGTGCAAACTTTACACCTACATGGCCAACATCAAAATACTCGCCATCGTAATCGAAATTACTACGGAAAATCTGCCGAAACGCGCATAGGCCGCAGAATATACTTCGATTCTTGCATTGTTTACGGGAAGTTTAACTGTTTAGCACATTCCTATGGCTTCTGCGCATATAGACAAATTTTTCCTAGTCCCATCCTTTTTCATCCTTAATAATGAAGAAATTTAAGTATATTTACCTTTTTTGTTCCATCGGGGCATTTTTCTTTGCTAGTTCCCTTCTTTTATTTAATACTTCAGGCCATATATATATATATCCATAGGTGGTCAGCGCCGGAAATTCTGGGGGGTGCAAGTAGCTGAAGAAATTTTTTTTCGTCTCGAACCCTTTAAACTAAAATGATCACAGATTAAGAAATATTGCGTTGAAAGAGAAGAAAATTTTACGTCTTGAGATATTGTAGCCCTCAAGATTATGAAACCAATTGGACTGCTCAGAAACCAAAATTGACTTAGATAAGCTTCAGGACACGCTAACAGTAAAAAACCCTTGAACTTTACACTTTTGTGCAACAACCATTGAGTGTAAATAAATTGTAAGGTCAGATTCGTAATCTACAACTCAGGAACAAAATTTAAAAAAACTGGCCCTCCGCAAACTGTTTGATACCCAATGCTCTGGGCGGAAAAGTGCTTCTCAGTGTAAACTTTACACTTGTGCTTATAACATAATATTGGGTGTGTAGAAACAAAATAAACTAGGATCTGTAACGCTAAGGTCAGGGCACATTTTAAGCATAATTAGCATGTTCCGCCTACTTAGCGAGTAGCTGGAGAAATTTCGTTTTTCGTCTCGAACCCTTCATGTACATACACTAAAACGATCATAGATCAAGATGTATTGCGTTAAAAGAGAAAAACCCTCTACATTATAAAATTAATTGGATTGCACAGAAACCAAAATTGAATTAGATAAGCTGTAGGACACGCAAAGAGTAAAAAAACACGTGTACTTTACCCTTTTGTGTAACAACCATTGAGTGTAAAGAAATTTTAAGGTCAGATTCGTAATTTACAACTCGGGGGCAACATTGAAAAAATTGGCCCTACGCAAATTATTTGATTTTTCGGTTTACACTTTACACACTCATTGCTAACTTGGTATTGAGTGTAAACAAAAAAACACGAGCATCGAATTTTTCAATTATCCATCGATTAAAATATCGTACCTCCCAGGTGTGTTCTGTTGTTGCTGTGAGGGGGACACAAATTTTGCACTCGCTGAAATAAACATATAAGAAAAGAGGATGGCCAAAAATATTATTGGTAGCGCTATCGTGCTACCTATGATTCTCTTAATAAAATGCTTGTAGCACTTGGTTCGGATGTACATTGATGACGCGTTAAAGGTCGGTTATCCCTTACCCTTACAAAGATTTCACATTTTGCCGTTTTTCGAAAGTTCAGCAGATAAGTGAAAATCTTAAATCAAAATCAGGGAATTGTTGTAATTTTGACAAAAGTTTGAGCTTTTAGATTTTTAAAATTTTCAGCTCGTATGCCACACGTTAGCATAGAGAGTGAAAGGGGTATTACCATAGGTGGGCGTCACCAAAGTTTTGAGGGGGTCTGCAAGATTTTTTCAAAGGTCAAAAAATGGCCTTAAAATGGTAGTATGGCGAAAAAATACCATTTTTCAACGTTCCTCATCGAGCACTATCCATTGGCATCAAAAAATTGCGAAAAAAACAGAAGAAGAATTTCAAAAATTTGAATTCTGGGGGTTACATACCTCAAACTCCCCACGTCCAGGTATGCGTATTACTCCTACCTGAGGTTTTCAAGAATCGGGTACTGTCAGACGATTTTAAGAAATCGAAAGGTGCTGCGGATAATTTTTGAGCGTGCTGCGGAAAAAAGGTCGAAAAATTCTATCCGAAAGCTATAAAAATATCAAAATTTTCCGGCGCTTCCCGCCGTATTGATACATTTTCGTATTTTTCATCGCTAAAACTCATCAATTGATTAAACTTCACTAGTAAAGGTGAAGAAACGCATTTTAAAGCACATAAGGTGCTACTGTACCATATGTAAACAATGACCACAATTTACTGTATGACCATTCCTAGATTTTGCCCCCCCCCCTCTGGCCACCTCTACCTTTCCCATCTATGACGCTATGCTCTTGTTAAAGTAAGCATAAAATATATAAACGACCTTGATTTCTAACATGTTATTATGTAAAAACATTATTAAACAGCATATTATAAGGTTTGTTCAAAAATAAGTGTATCTGACCCAGTGATCGTACCCCGAACCCGAAAAACCCCGGCCTAAAAGCGCAACCCCGACCCCCGACCGGGGGCAAGATTTTTCGAGTCGGGGTTGAACCTTTTTTCGGGGGGGATGATTTCTTCACGAGCATAATGAATATGTTAAACTCGACAATCGCGATAGGTATTTCATAAAGTGTACGCCTGGTCGCCATGCTGGTAACACGTACATGGATGTTCGCATATTTATCATCATAAAGTGCGCCAAAACGCTCTGCATTTTGTCCTTCGTAAAAATACGTTATGGATTTATTATAATATTATGCGTTAGCCTCCATCTATCTGCTCGTTAGGCAGAGGCGTAGCCAGTATTTTGGTTCCAGGGGGCATAAACAAAAATTTTTTAAGACTACTTTTGCATTGAATGCCAGTAACGTTATATATAATAAAACGGAGTTTTTCGACCTTTAGTAGTGTAGCCCAGCCAATTTATGGGTTTCTGGCGATCAAAAATACAAATAGTGTAAAGCAGCGCGAAGTGCCGAAAATTTTTGGAATTTCTACCGTTTTTATGCAGAAGTTACGGCCTTTCTATTGACAAACAATTCGGAAATCATAAGTGGCGCAAAGTGCCAAGAAATTTAGTCATTTTTTACCGCCCTTAATATTTTGTAGCTCTGTGAATAATAATAGTCTGACAGAGCAAAATTTTATCAAATTTGTACATAACAGTTTTGACAGTTCAAGCTTCTAACAAGAAAACTGCGAATTACTAACTTTGTCTGAAGATATTTTGAGTGATTAAGGCTTTTAAACGCAATGCTGGAGCTTTACAAAGAGAAAGAAGAGTAATTTGCGGCGCTCTGCGCCAGAAAATTTTGACGTTTTTGCACTTTAAAATGCCGACGCGAAACGCCGGAAATTTTTAGAAATTCCTATCCCTATTACCTGGCTTGTTCTCCCTAAAATCTCGTTGCACATGTACAACGAGATTTTACGGCCGCGCGGGTCTGGGGTTTCGCGCTCAAGCGTTCCCAGCGGGGTCCATGGCAGAGTCCCGGAAAATTTTGTAAAAAAGGGCATTTTATTGTTAAATAGTAACGTTAAAATTTTCGCAAAATCGGCCAAATCTCGGTTCTGAATCAAGCCCAAAAACACTTAAAATTGAGGAACTCCTACATTGCACCAAACCTCTGAGCTGAAATGCGTTTTTCGACCTCTGCTAATTTTATAGCGCAGCAACGGGTCGCTGCCAATAAGATATAGAAAGATGTATCAATGAAAATTTTGTTCTTACCCTTTTCAGGCCCATTTGTGGCCTTCTTATTAACAAAATTTAGTTCATAAAGCAGGAAATGCGCAAAAACATAAGAAAATTTGGCCATTCCTTCTATTTAAAATATGATTATGTGGTTTTGTAAAGAAAGACAAACGAAGCGCAAAGAATAGACAAACTGGTACACAAAAGACAAACAAAGTAGAGAATAGCCAAACTAGTACACAATCATTTTTGCACTTTCGTTATTATGCTCAACAAGCATACACAGTTTCATTCAACGAACAAATAGTGCAATAAATTACTAAAGTGATGTGAAGTGCTGGATTATTTTAGCTGATTCAAGTTGTTAAATTCATCGTATCTATATAGCAATAAATAATAATGACGCGGCGCGAAGCGCCGGAAAATTTTGACGTTTTTGTCTTTTTGAACTCAGTTGTTCTGGACACACATTATTGCAACAGAAAAATCAATAATATTTGTAAATGATTTGGGGGGTATGTGCCCCAATGCCCCCTGGCTACTCTTTTGGCATAAGCCTCCATTTGATTCTTAGAATAACTTTGTCCTGTCTGCTGGCTTAAATTGATTTATATTTCAGACTGAATTAAAAATTTATTCACTTCTTAATGGACTTGGAATGAAAATAAAATGTTGAACATAACCAGCTTTAGTAGTATGCTCTTCAAACAAGTGAAGGTATCGTTTTTATCATTTTTAAATTGGTATGTAATCATGCAATGTTAACTGTTAAGCTTCAGCCCCGACCCCGAAAACTGGGGTTTTTCATCCCCGACCCCGAACGGGGGTGAACATCTGACTCCGTACGATCACTGTCCTGACCACACATGGGCGTGGCGGATAAAGGATTCACACCTCCCCCAGAATCCGGTAGACTCCTACGATTCGTGGGGTTCTCTCATTTTTTACCTCATCCCAGAATTTGGCTACTGCCCATGTTACTATGATCCTATCCTGACGCGCATTAGGATTTTCGCAGTTAGTTTTCTGTCTAAGAGGTTGCGATCAACTCACTTTTTCATACGTTCTTTATTCAGAAGCGTTCCGGGATTTGTGCTCACAAAACCTTTTGCCCGATCGAAAACTGGTACCGTTCAAACTGGTAAGTTTGTGTAAATATGTTAAGTACTATTCTGATATTAATTCCTTTTGAATGATTAAAGTCGTTTTTCTTATCACTTGATTTTGATTATAACTTATTCTGTCTTTACTTTGCTTATGGTAAATATGTGTGCTGTTACGTCAAGCGTACATTCACTAAATTGAATATGCGCTCAACTTAAATGGTGTGAAATCTAACTTGTTATCACAGGGTTCAGGCATACACGTACATTTATATCGCAAAAGGTCAAATTTTGAGGAGTAGCCGTTCATTTCACGGTGCTTCATATGCAGGTAATCGTCTGGTCTTAGCTTTAAGACAAAACAATCGAAAAGATTAGAAAAAATTTTCATAGGAATTATATAGGGGCATGGGAGAAAAAAGTTATGAATGGGAAGGGATGGGGAATAATTGACTTTATGGGACATAGATGTGTAAATGCATTTAATGATGTCCTCATATGTGATTTTGGCTCTAAATGAGGAAAAAACATCTGATGACTTGACGTTTGCATTGATTAGCGAGAATTTGGGCATTACAAAGAAAATCGAGCTTACTTTGAATGGTTTTTGATGGTATTTTATGAGTTAATGTAGCAGCTCTAGAGGGTTATATTTAGGTGATGTAGTGGTCTGTTGCATTAATCGGAAAAAAATTATTGATGAAACGATGGAGTCATTGCATAGTGCAAACAGACATTTTTTGGATATTTCTTCAGTTATTTATTAAGTTCTGCCTTTATTACTCATTTGTACATACATAAATAGCAAAGAAAAATGCTCCGATGGAACAAAAAAGACGAATACACTTGGGATTACGGATTATTAAGCATGTAAAAGGAAAAGACTAGGAAAAAGCTACCTATGTAAATGCCTTAAGTTGCAAAATCTTTTTTAAAAATTACACTTTCGTTAAGCAACGCAAAAAATCGAAGTATATTCTGCGGCCTGCAGATTGAAACAAATTATTGAACCCAAAAACGATTGAAAAAGCAGCAAGTTAGATATGCAGTAGCTATGGGAAAGTAGATAGAGTAAACTAGGAGCGACTTTGTAAGCCAGTTGAATGAAATGTCAAACATTGATGTATTCAAGACAATCAAAGAAATTGTTGGTTTAAAGCAGTAGGAAACGCGTAAGCTTACGTGAAACAGACTACATGTAGGTACATATGCCCGCAATGGTTGTGTGCACTATCCAGTTGACGCCAGGTTTGCTTGCTATAATGCTCATGGTAACAAAATGAAACAATTTTAAATACGATTGCAGTTAGTTTTCTATCAATCACGATACAAAGCGAGTCAGCAGCGTTGCAACTTGTGAGAAATTCCCAAAAAGTATACATTTCAGATTATGTTTATACACTCTTATATGAAGCATTGGAATTATTTAAGGAAAGTTATATTTTTTCAGAGGCCTCAGAAAATTCTTCGATTTTTTGCGCAGCTTAGAGAAAGTCTGATTTTTAACAGATTTAAGTATATTCGTCTTTTTTGTTCCATAGAAGTATTTTTCTTTACTACTATTATACGTTTAATTGGCATGATTTGAGTATATTAGTCAGTAAACATACGGTTACACGCCACAATAATGACAGCAGTCCAAGAACCCGGCAAACAATATTGTTCTGTACATTAGCATTATCTTCTTTAAACAAGATAACTTTACCTTATTTACTCAGATCGAAGCCTTTCAGCATGAACTTTACGCAATTATAGGGTGTAAAAAATACTTACAGTCAGATTCGTAATCCTGACGTTGCATGGAACATTTTGAAAAAATTAAGCTTCCTGAACGCTCTGAAACTAAAGTCAATTTTCAGTGTAAACTTTACATAACTACTGGGGTGTAAAGAAAACATACAGTCGGATTCGTAATCCTGACCTTCCGGAACATATTTGGAAATAAATTCACGTTTTGCAACGCTTTACCACTTTACACTATTGATGAGTGTAAACAAACGCGCCAATCTGGCGTATCACGTTTGATTCCTGGTACATTTTTAGACTTGAGATCATGTCTAAACTTATAAGCGGAGAACTTGACAGAAAAAAACAAGACATAAACACGTTTAATACACAGAATTTTTAACTTAACAATTCCATAAAAAGCTAAATATTGATGTAAATAAATGCAATCTGCTGTGACGTGTACCTTTTAGAGGGTATTTTTTATTTCAATGACCTATTCCGACTTCTAAACGGAGAAAATGGCGAACAAAAAAGGGGGTTAAAAACGTATTTTTCCACCATCCACCTCATTGTAAACTTTACAAATCTGAATCCAACTTCCTAACTCCCTATTAGTGTAAATGAATTCGGCTTGGGCCAGTTTGTAGCGTTTAAATTGCAGTACGTTTGTGTGTGGAAAACTTCTGTCTCGCAAAATATTTGAGATATTGAACAATCAAAAAAAGGGAAGAAAAGGTGTTTTTTGCCCTATGTTATACCCCCAATTTCGAACTTGGTTGGATACACGGGTACCTAATTTTTTATTTATTTCTTTTTCTATATCTCTTGTTCGCCTAGTTTTTTTGTCAATGCGCAGCATTAACCCGAAAATACCAAAGTAGGGGCACATTGACTGAGTTTTTCTAAGTTTCTTCGCGTTCGCCTAGTTTTTGTCATGTGCAGCATTATCCTGAAAATACCAAAGTAGGGGCACATTGACTGAGATTTTCTAAAATTTTTCGCGTTCGCCTAGTTTTTTTGGTCATGTGCAGCATTATCCTGAAAATACCAAAGTAGGGGCACATTGACTAGATTTTCTATAAATAATTTTCGTGATTTGTTTGCATTTCCTTTTGGTTGTTCGTTGAGTTGAGAGGCAGTCTATCGCCCAGACTGGTGCCGCTAGGTTGCAGTGACAGCCAGAGGATTAAAGGCACGAAACTGTAGCAACCTAGTTCCTCTCTGATGATCTCGCCTGTTTATATTTTTCACGTTTTTTTGTGTATTTATTCTGTATAACTCCTGCTTACTTCTCTCGTTTCACTTGAACTCTTGCGCCTCGTAAAACCCGTAATTTCTCATAATATAATTTTGTGTGCTTTTTATGTACTTGTTTATATACTCTTTCTCGCGTCTTTTTGTTTCTTTTATACTAACAGCATGTCTAATTTATTTACCTTTTATTTATTTATTTATTTCTTTATTTTTTTATTTTATTATTTTTTCAGATTGATGACTTTCTGTTATTATTTACACCCCATAAGTAACTCAATATCAAGTTTTTTTAAACGCGGTTTGCTGCGACATGTAGCCATTGGAACTAATTTCTGGGTTTCTGAGGGCAAAAATCACTAAGAATCGTCATAAAACGGCGCGAAGGACCAAAAAATTTGACATTTTTCCTTTTGAAATGCAATTTCTGCCATTATGAAGATATATAGAATACACAATTATTATTTTGGCGTGAAGCGCCGAAAATTTTTGTGAATTTTAGATCTTTTTTGCAATTTGTATCTACCCAAAAATCTTCGTACATATACAAAGACGGTTCCGATGAGTCTTTGTACATCGGCAAAATTTTTTGTTGAATACAAAAAAACCGTACTTGTAACCAGAGAAGTTGGCGAAGAAATTTAAACAAAACCTGTTTTGTACACCATTCACTAGAGTATAAATTTTAAGCCCCTTGATCTAATTCCATATTGGGTGTACAAAAGTTTGCTGGTAAGCAGAAAGTAGCCCTTGAGCAGTAGTACATTTCTATCAGAAAAAAATCGTTGGTATTCATAATCGGAGTTGTCGGCAGACGTAAACAAGTCGAAAAGTCGACCAAAATCTGTTTTTCCACCCCCACATTTTTACACTCTTCCCAATCTCATTCAAGAACTAATGCGAAATTCAAAAAAACAAAGAAGTGTCATCTGAAGCATTCCTTCCTCTACAATTCAACACCATTAAATTGTTTGAGACGTTGATACTGAATTGTTCCCAAGCCGTGAAAAAAACCGTCCGAAATTGTCATATGTTATAACGTTACACAAACACTTTACACGTTCTTTCCACGGTCGGTATTGAGTGTAAAGAAAAACAAAAAAACATAGGCAGCGAATTTTTTCATTATATTTTTTTAAACAAATCGCATTTCCCAGACGTGTTCCGTTATAGCTGTAGGGGGCTCATATGTTAAGGGTACCTAAGTATATTATGTATATGTACGCGCTAACGCGCATACGCGCTACCAATGATGAAGTATCAGACACATATATGTAACGGCTAATTTTGGAGGGGGTCCCCGGCCATGTTTAGGGGAGGAGGTAGAGACCTTTTTGGAAACAGGAAAAAACGGCCAAAAAACACCTAGAAACGGCCAAAACTTGCAAGTTTTTCCAAAAATTGGGGGGAGGGAGTCGAAAATTTTCTGACTTTCTGGGGGAGTCAGACAGTTGAAAGTCTTTTCAGTGCACACATTTTCCAGCTTCCACCTTACTTCGAATTTTAGTCAGTAAATTGTTGGTTAATTTACATATTTTCAGAGACCATTAGCAGACATTAAAAAACTCAGCGGAGGGAACAAAGCTACGATGGAGAAGCGGCTGATTTTATGGCTTTTTGAGGATAAACTCAAACAGCTTTATGAGGAATTTCTTAGGCGGCTTGAAGTTAGTATATTCATTATAACCAGTAAAACTTTTTTTGCTGTCTTTACTCGTATTTTATTGCTGGCTCCACAATAAGGTTTCATCAATCTTCATTTATTTCATCGTTACTTATATATTTTTCTTGATTCGTAATGCTATTAGTATTGATTTTCATTGGAAAATCGATCTAGTATGTTTCTGAGTATATTTGTAGAATTTCTTAATTTTTCAGAAGATTACGCATGACACGGTCGAAGTAAATCGAATTAAGGCAGTCGGAATAATGACCGATTTGATAATCAATAAACCGGAACAGGAGCAGGTAAATTTAATGCCTCAGGTCATATATTTTTTTAATAAGTTTATACATACATATTAGTATTAAAGGATTGTTCGTTTTATTGATGAAATGTCAGACTGATACAACGTATACTACTTGCTCTGTGCTTTGTACGAATAGCTGAGATACTTAAATAAAGAAAAAATAGTGCATGACAGGTCGTGCATCTTTCCTTTGTTATAATGTTATTTTTTAGTTACTGACTGCAAAGAGAAATTTTATGGATGACAGGAAAAAGAATTTAAAATATCTATGTACATAAAGTCGACTGAAAATCGAAACGATCGAATTGACAACAATTAAAAGAAAATCTGCATGTCCTTCATTTGTAGAATTTGTTAGAATAACGTATTTAAATTAGAATAAAATTTAAGTTTTTGAATTTTTAAAATTCTAAAAAAAATTTATTACAATGATACGTTATTTACGTATATGTATGTGCCTAATTGTAGGTATATGCATAGCAATTTTCGTTTAGTTTCTCTTATCGTCGATCGTGAACAAACTGGGCGATCCGAATGCGAAAGTTGCATCAAAAGTAGTTCATTTTCTGGGTCGCTTGTTAGAAAATCATGGACGAATGAAAGCAGTTGTTGTAAATGAAGTAAAGAATCTCGTTTACAGGTAGTTTTTTTAAATTTCGTAAAATACAGACCCTTTCATCGTAAATATATTGTATCTGCTTTTTAAATTTATACTGAATGTACATACAATATTTTTTAATCCGAATTTGTGTCGATACTTGGAGCATCAATTATATTTTTAAAAATTTCAATACTCTTTTTAATAGAGCTCCTTCAATAGAACCCAGCTGTGCTAACGGAATTGAAATTAGATGAAATTATAGTGTTTCCGAAATTTACCTTATTTATCGTCACACGTGACGTCAACGAATTCAAAAATCAAGTGGTTCTGTGCAGAAAAAATGCACGTGAGGGGTTGGGGGGGTATAGACCATAGGTGGGCGGCACCAAAGTTCTGGGGGTGCAAGATTTTTTCAAAGGTCAAAAAATGGCCTTAAAAGTGGTGGAATGGCGAAAAAACACCATTTTTCAACGTTTCTCATCGAGCACTATCCATAGGCACCAAAAAATTGCGGAAAAAACGAAAAAAAATTTCAAAAATTGAAATTTGGGGGGGGGGTATTTTGGTTTCTCGGGGGGGAGTGCAAATACCCCCAAATCCCCCACGCCCAGGTACGGTATAGACTCCCAGAATGAAAAAAATGGAACTAGGGAAAAGTAGGCAAAATGAAAGCCAAAAATGAATGAAAATTGAAAATTCTTTTCTCAAAAGTGCTTTAAATTGACCAAACGTATGCAGTTTTACGGCTATTTTAGCGCTTATACCAGTTTTTGAGGTCATTTTGGCCCAAAAAGGCAAATTTTTGACCTCCCAGACCGGCTGATCCCCCAGATCGGCCATCCTGTGCATCTATGGTGCTGTGTTGTAATTTTTCAAGATTATCTATAATTTTTCAAGATTATCTACAAGCTGACAAAAAAATTTTAGAATGCGCCAAATCAGAACTTATTCTATGTTTTTGCTTTTTTAAGCTTTTTCTAAGCTTCAAAAAACGAAATTTTTCATGATTTGATCCACTCTGTTTTTCTTATGGAACTTCAACTGACTGTTCTTGTAATTTATAAATTTGGTATAATCCTCAAAAATTTATAATTTCTAATTTCTGTTCTTATAAAGTTGACTCTGTTTTAACTTTGTTGATTTCATTTTCATTTTATTTTTTATTTTTCGTCAATTTTTAATGTTTATTGAATTTATTTTTCTTCTTATTTTCTATTTTATTTATTTATTTTTCATCCAGACTTCACATTTCTCCGCGGGCTCAATATTTCGGTGTTCTGTCCTTGACTCAGATTCGAGTCCGCAAACACATGGACATCGAAGTTGCGTCACAGCTAATCGGCGCTTATTTTGGGCTGTTCAAATTGTTGGTGGAGAAAAATTCGTTAAATAATAAGATGCTCGCTTTGTTGCTTAAAGGCACAAACAAAGCATTCCCCGTTGCGAAAGGTAGACTGCCTATTCAGATACTGTGAAAATTTTCATCTGTAGTGTTGAAGAATTTATGATTAAGTAAGCAATAGCTCTGCTTCGGAAAAATTATAATATTAAAAGTTTTGCTAAGACAAATTTATCAAAATTTCAAACAAATCTTAAACATTTTTCACTTTATTTTATACTCTTACACTAAAAATCTATCGCTTAAACAATCTGCGCAACTGATTTCTCATCGTCCAGTCCATAATCTGTTTCTTAACTTCTCGTATTTGTACTCAATCTTTATGCTCTGCAAAGAAAAACAATGAGAAACTTAGTGATTTGGCGCGAAGCGCCGGAAAATTTTGACATTTTCGTCAACGACTAACTCAAGTTTGAATGGCTTAAAAGACAAAAACGATACAGAAACATTTAATTCGGCGCAAAACGCCGCAAAATTTTGTGGTTACTAGCTTAAAAGTAAGCAAAAATCTCTTTGCGACCCTTTAAATGCACTTCGAGAATTTTTCATTTTTTTAGTTGGAGGAGGAGTCGTATGAGAAACAGAATTTTTTGGTTAATAAAGTTGCTGTAAAACAAGTTATGCTTTTGATTAAAATTTGGAAATAACGCGAGAAAACTGGGAAAGATAACTTCAAAAAATGAGAAGATAGAACAATCTATGTATCAGTGTAATGACCAGGCATGCAAGTGGTAGGTTTTCAGATTTGAAAAGTGAAAGAAGAAGGAAAAATCCTCTGCGAAAAATAAGGTCAAATGAACGCCAAAGATAGACAAAAAGAATTGAGCTTTTTTTGCAGAAGTGCCTGATATCCATAACGCGGAGCGCCGAAAATGTGAAGACTCTATGACAAATACACGCAATTTTTCCATTTTTCCGTGCAATATCTTGCCTTTCAAATTTTTTTGACCAAGGGGCGCCACCATTTTCCTCGTAAAAACATATTATTTAACAGATGTACAAATTATTATTCAGTAGATATCATTCCGGCCTATATTTACGCTTAATTTACCGTTTTTCTGTAAAGAACCAGTTGAATTTGATCGAAGACTAATAAATTGAGTCATTAGCCCTATTTCCAGCCACGGTTTTTTTTGTACTCGGCAAAGATTTTTCCCGATGTACAAAGACTTTTTCGGGACCGTCTTTGTACATGTACAAAGATTTTTGGGAAGACAAAAATTGCAAAAAAGGTCTAAAATTCGGGAAAATTTCGGCGCTTCGCGCCGAAATGAGTAATTGTGTGTTCTATATATCTTTATAATGGCAGAAATTGCATTTCAAAAGTAAAAATGTCAAATTTTTCGGCGCTTCGCGCCGTTTTAAGACGATTCTTAGTGATTTTTACCCTTAGAGACCCAGAAATTAGCTAAAACACACTATGAAAAGTTGGAGAACTCTGTTTTTACCACACTAAAGTCGCTGCTATACCATATTATAGTGCCCAAAAATTTTGTGTGTACAAAATGTACAAAGATTTTTAGGAAGACAAAAACTGTAAAAAGATGTAAAATTCCCACAATTTTCGGCGCTTCGCTCCGAACTGATAAATTATTTGTCCTATATATCTTTAAAATGGCAGAATTTGCATTTAGAATGGAAAAATGTCAACATTTTTCGGCGCTTCGCGCCGTTTTCAGATAATTTTTAGTATTTTTTGGCGTCAGAAACCCAGAAATTAGCTATAATACACTACCAAAGATCGAAAACCCTGTTTAACCACACTAAAATCGCTACTGTACTATAGTATAGTACACAAAAATTTGCATGTACAAAATGTACAAAGACTTTTGGGGACCATCTTTGTACATGTACAAACGGACCTTGTACAAAAAAAACACTGTTTCCAGCACTCATTCTTTGGTCGCTTTCTTGGCAAAATTTTTTAAACGATGTTGTTTGTTGGCAGTTGGCAATGATGAATTAACTTATTTTCAGTCAAATAGTTCATCATGATACTTTCAGCTTACTTTCAACTTTGAATTCAGATAAAAAGGACGTGTCAATTTTGAACGATTTGAACTCGTTGTATAAAGTAGTTGCCATTGGCAGTCTTGGCACCTCTTTGCAAGCTCTACTTTTGCTACTCCAAGTTACAGAAGCCAGGTTAGTTAAATCGACGTCTAACGGTAAGGTGTCGTTTGTCGATTAAATACTTGTTTATACCAGATGCATTGCAGAAAGTGAATGACGGTTTTGAAGTCTTTGCCTTGTATCAGTTTGAATTGGGCAGACTTTTATAGTCTGTTTCTTTTGAATTTGAGGTTTTCTCTTCAATTTAATCCGCATGAATCAGACTTCAAGAGCGCTTCAAAATCTTGACGCAGTAAAGTGGCTTAACCGTGGCAAAAGTCCCCTATAACTCGGTGTACTGTAGAATATCACAACTATTGTATTACTTAAAAGCACTTTTGTAGGCACTTTAAACTTTTTTAAAAACCTCAAATCTTAATGAAACGGACTTTAGGTACTTGCAGGCCCGTATCTAGGATTTTATTTCGGGGGGGGGGCCGAAAATTTTTGAGGCCAGATATTTCGAGAACTATTAGAAGATAGGTGAAAATAAAGACAGTTTTGAGCGTATCTCGGCGAGCTCTATACGACGGTGAAGAAAAATTTCAACAAAAAAATTAAAAAAATTTTCACTTCATTTCATATTGATATACAGCAAATTTATCATTTAAGCTGATTTCTTATCACCTAATCGACGAATTATTTCTTATCTCTTGCCTTTGTACTTAATCATTGTGCTTTACAGAGAAAAACAATACGGATAATGAATAATTCGGCGCGAAGCGCCTGAAAAAATTCACATACTCTGCTTGTCAACTTCAAATTTGAGCGGGCTAGAAGACAAAAAACATATATAAACAATAAATACGGGAGCGCCGGAAAAATTTCATGTTTCCCATGTCATAACTCAAATTTGAGCTGTTTTGAGTGAGCTAGAAGGCAAAAACTATAACTAAACAATGAATCCGGCGCACAGCGCTAGAAAAAATGAACATTCTCTCTATGTTTAACTCTAATTTGAGCGATTTTTGGCGGTTTAGAAGACAAAACTATACATAAACAATAAATCCGGCTCGAAGCGCCGGAAAATTTTGAATTTACTAGCTCAAAAGTACGCTAAAACCTGTTTAGGCGATGTTTCAGACGCACTTTGCCAATTTTCAATTTTTCCATTTGGGGGATCCTTGAGAAAAACAAAAAATTTTTCCCATTTCGGGGGGGGGGGGGCAGGGCTTCCCCCGCCTCCTGGATACGGGCCTGGGTACTTGCATATAGAAAGGAATTGGGCGGGGACTTCCGCTGAAGTCCAGAAATCAGAAACTGTCAGCAAATAAAAGACTTTATTTTATTTTTAATTTATTATTTTTTATTTAAGCGTACGCGAGATTCTCCATAAAATCAGCCTACTTAATTAAAAATGCTGATCCCACTCTGACTAATGGCCTTGAATTTTACCCCTCCCTGACTACTCCCCCTGACCATGTGCATTTGCAGTCTCAGCCACGAAATTTGAACATTTAGCAGTTGTTAAGTTTTGCTAAGATTTGTTGAGCCTATGTTATAGTTTATGTTGTGTTTCAAGACACGAATGAAAAACATACGACGACGCCTTGTATTATAAATAGGCAAAAGAATCTCTCTAGGTTTTTAAGTATTTAAATTCCATGGTGAAAACTGTAAATTTATGTTATCAGGTATCACACATTCTTATCGAAAATTGATTGATTTTAATAAAAAATGTTAAAATAAACATTTTGATTTTTACGCAGAAACTGTAATGTCTTGATGCATCCTCCCAAGAAAAGTCGAACTCCGTACCACCAATCTTCAGCTTGTAAATGTAATCTTTTACTGCTGCGAAGGTTTTGCCATTGTGCTTAGCATACGTATTCACGGGGGATTTTAACCCCCCCCCCCACCAAAGAGGCTACTGGACCACACCTGGGCAATAGCCCATCTCAGCCCGTCTATGAAACGGGCTGACACAAAGCCTGGACGGACTGAAGGTTCGGTTTGGATGGGCTGATTTTGAATAAGTGTAAGAAAACTGTGGAAAATCAAGGACATTGTCTTTTAACCATATTTTCAGCCCAAATAGGATCAATTAACCCTTGGGAGCCCATAGTTGGACGGGCTGTAGCATTGGCTATTGTCCAGGTATGCTACTGACCCCCGCAAAATGGCTGCTTACCTCCTTCAGGATTATCGATTTTTCGTAAAAATTGTAAAAGTTATCTTTTTAAGTGTTTTAGCTCAGTTTTGGTTCAAAAGTCTCAAAGCTTCGGCGCGTCGCGCTATATACACATTTTTTTATGTTAAATTTACTCGTTTTTTTCATAATTTTCGGTAATTTTGTTATGTTTTTATGTTCTAGAAAGACGAGCATTGTTCTAATTGTCGAAAAACTGTGCTTTTGACTTGTACTCATCGTTTTTACCCTAAAAATACTTTTCAAAATTTTTTTTTGCCTGATCCCCCCAGAATTCCCATGCTGTACATACATACATGTATAGTGCTCAGCGTATACCGCATCTGTCTTTTTTAGTGAAGGCGTTACAGATCGTTTCTACAGTTCGTTATACCGTAAACTGCTGGATCCTAGCCTGGAATCAAGCACTAATTATCATCCTTTGCTATTTCACGTTTTGTACAAAGCGTTGAAAAGTGATCCGGTTGAGGGTCGAACTGGCGCATTTTTGAAGCGGCTCCTGCAAATCGCCCTGTATTCCGCGCCTCCATTAGCGTGCGCCATTTTATTGCTAGCTTCGGAACTGATTTACGAAAAACCGACTCTGCTTCGTTTGAGTAAACATTCTCAGGTATTCTTATTTTTTATCCGAATGATGCGTACTTGTTTGGTACATCTACAGTATGACTTCGATTTAGTGTTTCCTAACCTTTAATTCTAATATTTCCTAACATTTAATTTAATATTTCCAAACATTTAATTTAATATTTTTTTCAAAGTTATGCAGCGTTTTTTCGCTAGGTAAACGATATCTAAAATCAGTGCAGCCTGATTTACATATGAAATAATTTCAGATTATACGACTATTCAAAAAGGTACCTATAATCTATTTCAAAGAATTTTTCGGAAAAATGCAATTTTTCTGCTAATTTGACTACATAAGTGTCAAAATTACGAAATTTGCTTAAAGTTCGAGAATGTTTGAAAGCGTACGCATAGACTAGTAATTAACAAAGTGACATTTGGGACGCAAAACTACACTTAAGCCTAAATCCTCATTTCAAATTAATGCGTTTGGCTTGTAACTTAAAGATATTTTCAAAATAAAATGACTACTGATGTGACATACCTAATAGCTTTACCAATTTCTTAATCATTTGATTTTTGAAGGTCTTTTTCTAAATTGAATTAATCACCTGTATTTTATACAAAAAATGCTTTTTAGAGGAACTTCATTAAAATTGTTATCAGCAGACATGTATAGCACGGGAATTCTGAGTGAAATTATAAAGTGCTTTTTTCTGGGCTCAAAAATGGCAAACGCGTTAAAAATATTGTTTTCCGTTGTTTTTGGCGATGCTCTATCTTTCTAGAGCATAAAAATCAAAAAATCGAAAAAAATCAATTTAACGCTTTCCAGCCAATATTTATGTAGGTAGCTAAAAACGCTTGAAACAGCACCTTTTCTACGAACTTTTCGGAATTTTTCCGAAAAGTCGTGAATTCTGGGGTTGGTGAAAAATTTCTGGGGGAGGGGGTTAAAATTTTTCTGGGGATGTGAAACTTCCCCAAGCTTCCTAAGATCATGTATGGTCACCTATCAGCATAGGTGGGCGGCACCAAAATTCTGGGGGATGCAAGATTTTTTAAAGATCACAAAAGGTCTTAAAAATGGTGGTATGGCGAGAAAACACCATTTTTCGAGGTTTCTCATCGAGCACTGTCCATTGGCATCAAAAATTGCGAAAAAAACGAGAAAAAGTTTCAAAAATTGAAGTCTGTGGATGGGGTATTTAGGTTTCTGGGGAGGGTGCATACCTTCAAACCCCCCAGGCCCAGGTGTGGTTATTAGTCTTTTTATCTTCCTGTCCCTATACTCAACGTTGCAACAAACATTTTTATTTTCTTAATTTTTCTTCATTTATATTTTAGAATATTGACTTTTTGAAAAACGACGACGCCGATGACGAAGATGAGCATTTCGTTGATGTTCATGGCGCCGAATCTGAAACAGAAGCCGACGTCGCTGTAAAATGCGAGGAGCAGAAATCCATTACTCCTTCGTGGGTTCACAAGAAACACTTGAAATGTTAGACTTTACACTTTTCGTATTTCCGTACGCATAAACGTGCATTTGATAACCTTTAAAAACGCGCGTAATAAAAATCTCAGAATCTTAGAAACATAAATTCTATATTAAACTGAACGATAAAACAAGTAGATACATAAATACATTTTTGAACATAATCTATTGTCCTAGTGCATTAAATATTTTATAATGCTATTTGAATAAAGATATGTAGTCGTACAGGTTCGATGGCTCAGAATTGGGGTGGGGGGGGGGTAATAGCCTTCAGTTTTTTGGTCAAAAACGGCTGAAAACACCTAAAAATGACTAAAAAATGCCATTTTTTCCAAAAATCGGTGAAAACTGAAATTTTCTGGCTTGAAGGGGATGAGGTTACGATCAAGTTTGGATGGGTCGATCTTTCACCCCCCCCACTATTACATGTATGTATGTAGAATACGAGTATCGATTGTGTTAAAAAAGCGTACGCATTTGTATTGATGGACAAAGCGAAACTGGCTTACGAGCACACCTGGGCAATAGCCCATCCCAGCCCATCCATGGAACGGGCTGACACAGAAGCCGGACGGGCTCAAATCTATATTTAGATGAGCTGATTTTGAAAATTAGAAAAAACAGTTGAAAATCAAACAAAATAGCCTTTTTCAATCTATTTCCGGCACAATGTGAGGATCAACCAATCTTTTAGAGCACATAGTTGGACGGGTTTGCAGTGATCGGACCGAGGGTACTTTTGGACCTCGGCCTCGGCCGAGGCCGAGGCGACTTGAAATCCTTGCCTTCGGCCGAGGCCGAGGCCGAGGGTAATGCCGAGGGTCAAGCTTATATACCTATACCCATAAATAGTACTCTTAGAATATTTTGTATGTACATGAGCTAGGAGAATAATCGTAATATTTAACACTTTATCGAACTAAAACAAATGTTTATTGGTGTTGGCCAGAATTTTTATTTCAATCTGATGAAGCAGATAATTCATCATCGAAATCTAGATCATCTAAATCAAAGTTAGCCTCATCTATTTCGCCTTGTTGTGCTATCGCGTTATCGTCGTCGTCAGCCTTTATTAGATTCTTTAAAGTCACACTATTATAACCAACTGCTTTGAGATTGTGCTTTACAAAAAAGAGTCTTTGAACGTTTTATGGTAGCAGACGAATGCGAGAATTACTGTACTTTCTGATCTATCCAGTAGCGGGAGGGGGCGGTATACAAACTTTTCCAAAAAAGTCAGAAACAGGACCAAAATTTTGCCCTCAACGCGCGAAATAGCATTTTTCGGTGTTTTACATTGTATACTTTTACATAAAATCACTTTTGAAGTCATATTTTTCTTGAAATTTTAGAATTTTCGACAATTTTGTGCAAAAAAATCATTAAATTTCTGAGACTTTAACAAAAATCTGGCGCGAAGCGCCGAGAAATTTGCAAAATTAAGGCGGATAGACGTCTAGAAGCATGATTTACTGCTTGATTTTTTGTATTTATAGCATTTGATGCAAAACATTGAAATTTTTTCATTGAAAATAGAAGAAAACTATGCAAAAATAGCTGTTTCTGCTGTTAAAATTGTTTTGAAACCTACATGAACAGAAAAGGGCTTCCAGGGCCCGGTTTCACCACAAAGCTACGAGTTAGGAGTTACGGGTGACGGTTTCATGAGTACGGGCTACGAGTGCTACAAATTTCCATTTCACCAAAAACTGAGATTTACGAGCCACGGGCTACGAGTTACGAGTTCTACAAGTACTTTTCACGAGTGTTTTTTCATGAATAACGGCTGGGCGGTTTCACCAGATATTACGATCGAATGTTACGAGTGAAAAGATTCGTAAATTTTGTAATATTATCACGGATCAAGAAGAGTTCCGTAGGACTCGTAATGAAGTGGCAGACTAGTGCGTTTAATAGTTTTCTGATTTGTTTTTTCTCAATTTGTTTCACTTTCGTGCACACACCTAAATAATACATATACTGGCAGCACATGTAAAGGGTAAGAAGATTAGCACTGAAAAAATAATATATTTTTCAAAAAATGTTTCAGAGAAATCCCATAAAATTCGATTCTTAAGCTGCATTCTTGAGTAGTAATTCGAAATTTTATTTCTTTAGCCCTTGTTAGTAATGTTCGCAGCTTTTTTATGAAAAATATTACAATCACTAAGACATTTTGCATGAATTGCGGAAATCAGACATTTTTGATTAGATTTCTGAAAATTAGAATTTCATCGCACTTCCTTCGGAAAAGAGCCGACTGGTTATTTTATGTACGTATTAATGACAACTAAGAATGGTTTGTTAAATTTGAAAATTGAAATAATACGCTGTGATATACTTTTAGCTTCGTAACGTCTCTGAATCTGATTTAATTGATTTCGTTTATAAATTATAATAGTAATAATAATAATAATAATAATAATAATAATAATAATAATATTATTATTAGTATTAGTATTATAATAATAATAATACTAATTATTATTATTAGTATTAGTAATATTTTTATTATTATTATTATTATTATTATTTTATTATTGTTATTATCGTCATTATTATTATTACTAATATTATTTTCGTTTTTATTTTTAGTTATAAATTTTCTGAGAAGCTTATTAATTCTTGTTGACTAAATCCCAAACATTTCTTAACTTTTTCTATGTTTTTCTATCGAGCGGCATAGAATCTGCAATCAATTACATAATTATGCTGTTTAAAACAGAGACAATGACTAACGAAGAATGTCATACGCAACAGAAAAGATATACATTTTATTACGAGTACTCGTAATAAGGTCCAAAAAGTACTCGTAAAAAATGAGTTTTTATGAGTCCTACGGAAATCCTGGTGAAACCCTCGTAATACGAACTATTAACTCGTTGCTCGTTACTCATAACTCGTAGTCATAATTCATAACTCGTAAAAAGATGGTGAAACCCGAATTTCCCGTAAAACGGAAGTCGTAGGACTCTTAGGAGTCGTAAACTTATGGTGAAACCGGGCCCTGTCGCCAAGAAAGTAAATAAATGTCATTAATAGGTATCATCCGGTGCGCAGCGCCGGAAAAATTTGAGAAATTATGGTCACTGACGACCAAAAATCATTGCGAATTGCATATCCATCCTTTATCTCGCCAAATATTTTGGCCAATGGGGAGCGGCCGCCCTCCCTTAAATCCCTTTCTGCATGTAGCGACTGTACTTTCCGATCCATGTAGCAAAAAGACGCTTTTGGTTGTACAAATTATCATTGTGAAATTCAACGCGAAGCGCGAAAAGTCTTTCGCGATTATTCTCACATTTTATATCAAAAGGGGCACTTTCCCCCAATCCCCCTGTATACGAGCCTGAGCTCTACGTTAGGGTTAAAATAAGAACTATATGCTATGCAGGAAGGTCGGTAGGATACTTAATCAGTGATACTGATACACAAAACCTCTAAAATAAAAAATAATTCATGAGAATGCGGTGGAAGAATAGAAAAGCTGTGATGAATGAATGACAGACAAATGTTCAAAAACTCCTTTTTGTAAAGCATAATCTCAAAGCAGTTGGTTGTAATAGTGTGACTTTAAAGAATCTGATAAACGATGACGACGACGATGATGCGATAGCACAACAAGGCGAAATGGATGAGGCTAACTCTGATTCAGATGATCTGGATTTTGATGATGAATTATCTGCTTCATCAGATTAAAATCAGAATTCTGGCTAACAACAATAAACATATAAACATTTATTTTAGTTAGATAAAGTGTTTAATATTACGATTATTTTCTCTGCACTGTACTTTCCGATCCATGTAGCGAGCATGAGAAATAAAAGTTAGTCATCATATGAATATCAATTGGCACTTTGCTGTATGTAACTTGGTGTAACTAGGTACGCGCCTAAAACCATATGAAAAGCCAATAGGTAAGAAACAGCCTGTGTACTGCAGATGCATTCTAAATAGTTAATATTTAACGGATATATTAAACTTATTCAAATTTGATTTTAACCCTCGGCGCCTCGGCACTTTTCAGCTTCGCCCTCGGCGCCGAGGCCGAGGCCGAGGCCTCGGTCCGATCACTGACGGGTTGATGCTTTGCTATTACTCTGGTACGCTCACGAGTATGCATGGACAACAACCGAATTCGGGGCGTCTGATAGAGCGGAATTGCAAAAGATTCATCAATAATTTCAATTCTAGGGTCTGCTGTAATCTGTGAAGGGTATTTTGGATTCTGGGGGGTCTAAACTCCCAACCCACGCCTATGTGTGCTTACGAGGAACGGAACTTATGTATGTTGAAAGACCTAAAAAATTGACTTCTCAATATTATCTTACATTGTTTACAAATTTTTGTACCCCTCAATCAGACGACCGGCTGTGCAACTACCCTCTTTTACGTTCTAAGGGCTGGTTTCCTGAAAGATTATAGTTAAATTCCTTTGAAGTGAATCATTCAATATACGCTGCTGGAACCAGTAGAGGAAAAGTAATTCAGCCTAGACATGGGCAGCAGCGAAATTCTTGGGGTCTGGGTGATGTAAAACAGGCAAAAATCCTAAAAATAACTTGAAATCTAGGGTCTATCGATTTTTGGGGGTCCATCGGATTCTGGGAGGTGTGGCCCCTTCCTAAACCCCCTCCGCGCGCATGTGTTCCAAGCACTCCCATCAGTTTTATTAGGAGTGTGAACAAAATCCTACGAACGTGAATCGGTAGCAAAAATCCCATTACAGACTTTGCTTTGTTTATTATAAAATCTAGCCGTGCCAAACCTTCGGTACTAATACCATTTTAATACAGTCTTCAGCATACCTGGGCGTGGGGGTTTTGGGGGTATGCACCCCTTCGAAACCAAAAAACCCCCGGAATTCAATTTTTTGAATTTTTTTCTTGTTTTTTTCCAGTTTTTTTATGCCAATGGATATTGCTCGATGGGAAACGTTGAAAAATGTTGTTTTTTCGCCATACTACCATTTTAAGACCATTTTCTGACCCTTTAAAAAATATCTTGCACCCCCTAGAATTTTGGTGCCGCCCACCTATGGTCTTCAGTCTGTACATACAGGTTTCGTAAAAAATTATGAAAGGTCATTTAAATATATCGATCGTGGTCTTTTGCAGCTAACTCGAGGAATAAATTTGAATATGATCCTCACAATCGAAATCCTATGTTCGCGAATGCTTCTGCCAGTTTATTGTATGAATTGACTCTTTTGCGCAATCATTATCATCCATCCGTAGCCCTGTTTGCCGGAAAACTTTTGAACGTGAGTAACCGTGTCTTCTTTTCAAATCTGGTTAATTTTAGTGAAAAATTTGGACTAACAAACATTACAATTTCGTTGCGTTAACAATGCAGGAATATCGGGGTCTCGACTAAAAAATCTGTAACTTTTCGTAGACAGTGCTCATAGTCGGACTCTCGCCATCAAACACGGACAGGGCCCATGGTTTATTTTTTTGTATTCAGCAAAGATTTTTTCCAGATGTACAAAGACTTTTTGGGACCGTCTTTGTATGTACATGTACAAAAAATTTTTGGGAATAAAATCGGTAAAAATATTTGGAACTTAGTGAAGCTTCCTGTGCTTTGCCACGGAATACGCTATAAGTTTGGATCCACATAATGATTTGTTTCGTATGCTTTTATAAAAGCAAAAATCAACTTTGAAGGTCAAAAAATATCAAGATTTTTCGCGTCTTTGACCGCTTATTTCTCTTTATTGAAGCTGTAGCACTGAGTTTTAATGTTTTAATCAGCCAAAATATTTTAGTGCGTCTGAAGTTTACACTATTTCAGCGATTAAAACTTTGTTGTGTTGTCTGCTAACTTGTTATGGGAAAAATGAGAAAACCGTTTTGAACCAATTTGATAATTTTCTGTTTTTTATCGTTAGAGGGTTTCAAATTGTGTTTTATGGAGTATTAACAAAATTTTTGGCGCTCTGCTCAAATTTAGCGACCTGAACCGTGCATCTGCCATTAGAAGAGTAGAAATTCTATATTAAAACGCTAGAAATGTCAGGATTTTTCGACGCTTTGCGCCGTGTGAATAAACTTTCGTAATTTCTATGTCAGGAACCCATAAATTGTCACAGTTCACCGTACTACTACAGGTGATAACGTGTATTTACGGATTATATAGAACGCACAGGTACTGTATATATTATACTGCATTGGATTTTCTTTGTACAGAATGTACAAAGACTTTTTAGCACCGCCTTTGCGCATATACAAACGGACCTTGTACAAAATTTAAAAAACAGTGACAGAGCCACAATTGTGGGATCTCGGGCTCCAAAACTTCTCACCGGTAAAAAATGGCCGAAAAGTTGATGGCAGGAGCTACGAACATTATTTTTCTTCGTTTCTCGTATGTCTATCATGTAGCATGAAAAAGCCTGCAAAAAAAATGAAAACTTTTTAAAATGCAATAATGTGTCTTTTCCATATTTTGACCATATTGACGTACCAGTATATGTCTTTGATTTAGTAAATAGGAATATTATGAATCTAGAGTCAGTTTAAGATAATGCTAGCACGATGTTAAGCGTCAAAATTTTTGGTGTGGAAAATTTTTCTGTTTCAAAAATTTTTTCGGAGGAAATTATTTATTATATTGGGTGTACAATCTATTGCAACTCACTAAAGAGGTACATTGGAGATGTTTCGTGTGATTTCCATATACATATAGGCCCGTATCCAGGGAGGGGGCGGGGGTGCCTGCCCCCCTCCCGAAATGGGAAGAAATTTTTGTTTCTCCTAAGGGTTCCCAAAGGGAAAAATGAAAAATTGGCGAAGTGCGTCTGAAACACCGCCAAAACAGGTTTTTAGCGTAGTTTTGAGCTAGTAAACTCAAAATTTTCCGGCGCTTCGCGTCGGATTTATTGTTTATGTATAGTTTTGTCTTCTAAACCGCTAAAAATCGCTCAATTTAAGTTAGACATTGAGAGCGTGTCAACTTTTTTTCTAGCGCTGTGCGCCGGATTTATTGTTTAGCTATAGTTTTTGCCTTCTAGCTCACTTAAAACAGCTCAAATTTGAGTTATGACAGAGAAACATGAAATTTTTCCAGCGCTTCGCGCCGTATTTATTGTTTATATGTTTTTTGTCTTCAGCCCCCGAACTTGACATGCAGAATATGTCAATTTTTTCGGCGCTTGGCGCCGAATTATTCATAATACGTATTGTTTTTCTCTGTAAAGCACAATGATTAAGTACAAAGGCAAGAGATAAGAAATAATTCATCGATTAAGTGATGGGCAATCAGCTTAAATCAATATGAAATAGAATGGAAATTTTTTAATTTTTTTGTTGAAATTTTTCTTCACCATCGTATAGAGTTCGCCGAGATACGCTCAAAACTGCCTTTATTTTCGCCTATCTCCTAATGGTTCTCGAGATATCTGGCCTCAAAAATTGTTGCCCCCCAAATAAAATCCTGGTTACGGGCCTGCATATACATATCATTCTATGCCTTCTTCAAAACGTAATTGAATGTTGTATAATATGTATATATGTGTGGTAGTTATTCCGACTTTTAGGAGAATTAATGACTTGAAATCGATTTACGAACAAATAGAGCTGGAGATAATTTTTGACGTATTTTGAATTTAACTGATTAATTTGCTGCATATGAGTCAAAAATTAATCAGTGCCTATACAAGCTTACTCTAACAGGATTCTAGTTTTTTCCAAATCATGCCATTTCAGCTGCAATAATGACTTGCGAATTTTTGAGTAAAATTTCGTTAAATCTCACAAGTTGGCTTTGATCATCAATTGCTGGTGATAGAAAATCGTTTCGCTGAAAAATATCATTTGTAATGGAATTTCTTAGTTCTTAAAGTTGCTGGCAGGACTTAATGAAGATTTTATCAGTATGTGTAAATGCTATTTGGGAAAGATCTTGGCTGAAGAATGACAGCTTAATCTGAAGAATCCGAAAATGTTAAGACTTCTTTTTTGATTATCTTAAAACTGCGAAAAAACACATGAAAACGGCCAAGAAATTCAATTTTTCCTCAAAAATGGTGGGTCAAAAATTTTCTGGCTTTTGGGGGATGGGGATCGACGATCAGCTTTAGGTGGAGATCACACGTGGGCGTGAGGGTATTCACCCTCAGAAGGCCGAATGCACCCCTCAAAAAGCCGAAATACCCCCTCAGAATTTTAATCTTTAAATTTTTTTTTCTTTTTTTCCCGATTTTTTAGTGCCAATGGACAGTGCTTGATGAGAAACGTTGAAAAATAGTTTTTTCGCCATACCACCATTTTTAAGACCATTTTCGACCTTTAAAAGATATTGCACCCCCTTCCAGAATTTTGGTGCTGCCCAACTATATATGGTAGGGATCCCCTTATCCCCCTAATTACCCGTATGATCTAAAGTCATTTCATGTCGCTGCTATTTGGTTATAGTTAGAAAAACTATTACGTTCTATACATCATTCGATTCCATTTTTGCATAAAAAAATAAAATCGCAGGCAATCGTTCGAGCGAGATGCAAGAATTTCAGGCATGGCTTTTATCCTTCAATTGCCTACTACACGATTTTCAAATTTCAGAACGAGAAAATCGAATATCAAGGTGATCCATTGCAAGATTTCAGTCTTATGCGATTTTTGGACCGATTTTCGTACAGAAATCCTAAAAAACGAGCAAACAGCGATTCCAGTTCAGGTCGAATTAAAAAGCTACCAAAAAGGACCTCTTATGCACCCTGGGGCGTCAAAAAACTTGCTGTGACTTCACAAGATTATGCTAAGGCATCTGCGGATGAAGTGCCGACTGATGAACAATTTTTGCACAAGTAACTGAATTAAGTATAGTGTGTTTCATATAATTACAGAGTGATTTTTTCTAACTATTTCATCGACCGTAGATATTTTATCCAAAAAGTTTTCAAAGAATGTGTTGAGTGAACATTCTTTCAACAAATTTTTTATCGTGGAATAATTTTTCATTGCGAAAGCGGTTTTGATTATATCCTAAATAATCTAGCTTTTTTGTCATACATATGTGCATAGTTGGCTGCACACTTGGGTGTGGGGTCTCTCTGGAACCCCCCAACGGAGAATCCGGTGGAGTCCCCTAAAATCAATAGACCCCTAGAGTTGAATTTTTGATACTATTTTTAGAAATTTTGTCCAGTCTTCTCCTCCCCCTCAGAATTTGACTGCTGCCCACCTACGGTTAGCCGTCCTCTTTTAATTATCTATTTTATTTACTTTATTTACGTATTATTCCATCTGATAACGGTTCGAAATTTTTGGTGTGGGTACCTGGCATACATGCACAGCATGGGAATTATGGGAGGGGTGAAATTTTAAAGTGCCGTTTTGGGCCTAAAAATGATAGGCACGCGTGAAAAACATCGTTTTTGGCGTTTCTGACGATGCTTTATCTTTCTAAAGCGTAAAAACACAAAATTTCGAAAAAAGATGAACAAATTGAATAGAATATTGTCAAAACATGAGTTTGCGACGCGGAGCGCCGAAAATTTGTCAATTTCGATCAAAAACATGGCTAAAAACACTAAAAAATCAACTCTACAAAGTTTTAGAAATTTTTTGGTAACTTCCGAAAAATCGCTAATTCGGGGGGGGGGCGAAAAGCTCCCTCCAAATCTCCCTTGGGTCCAAGACTCAAGTAACTATCAGACGATTTTTGGCGAAATCCTTTTGAATTTTTTGAACTTAATTTTTACTACGGCAAAAGGGCACCCAACTATTAGAATTTCATGAAGTGATACAGTTTTTTTTGAATGTAAGCAAGAGTAAATAGACAAATTATCATTACAAAACATGCATGTAACAACTCAAAATTCCGAGAGAGGGTGATCTCAGCATACATATAATGGCTGGAAATTTTAGGTAGGATCTCTGGCTATTTTTAGAAAGAGGGGGGTTAGCGACTTCAATTTTAGGTCAAAAATGGCAAAAACACCTAAAAATAGCCAAAAAAGCGCAGGTTTTGGCCAAAAATGGGGGAGGGTGGTCAAAAATTTTCTGACCTCGAAGGGGGTGCGGAGCGTAAAAGCCTTGGTAGGGGATCGCCCAAACCCCTGTTACATTCATGTTTCTCGGCCATTTTTTAGGGGAGGTAAGCGGCTCCGATTTTCAGTTAAAAGTTGTAGAAACACCTAAAAATAGCCAAAAAGCGCAAGTTTTCGCCAAAAATGGGGGAGGGTGGCTTAAAATTTTCTGACGTTGGGGGTGTGGGGAAGACGTTCAACCTTGGGTGGGGAATTTCAAAGCCCCCTGCTACACGTATGGTTTTCGGCCATCTTAGGTGCGGGGGAAATGACCAATTTTTGGCGGAAAATCTCAAAAAAGACATTTAAATATGCCTAAAACGTGCAGGTTTTCGCCAGAAATCGATTTCGGCTCGTGCATTTATTTTTGGAACCATCGTTTTTTAGTATTTTTGGGAAATTTCAAAAAATTTTCGGCGCTTCGCGCAAAATATCGCTTATATACTGTATATAGCTTCAAGGGGGCATTAAACACTCCAAAATCAATCTTTGTGTAATATAGGCATCCCTATGCAGATTCAAATATCTTTTAAATCTATTTCTTCTGTTTTTAAAGATTTTATGCAAAAATAAGTACATACTATTTAATGTTTTTGCACTGTTTTGCCGTTTAATGATTTAATTAACTGATTTGTCTTGATACAAGATTTAATTGGCATATTACAATTTCTGTAATATTTCTGATTTTGTATTGTAAGCTGTTTTAGCTTTATCAGTCGAGTTTTATGTGTAAATTTCATCAAAAGCTCAAAAAATTTCGGTGCTTCGCGCCGAAGTAATATTATCAACTAAATTCAGGCCGAATTATTACAGGACCATGGTTTTTTGTAATCGGCAAAGATATTTCCCAATGTACAAAGACTTTTCAGGACCGTCTTTGTACATGTACAAAGATTTTCGGGAAGATAAAAACTGTAAAAAGGTGTAAAAGTCAAAAAAATTTCGGCGTTTAGCGCCGAAATCAGTAATTGTCTGCCCTATATATCTTTAAAATGGTAGAATTTGCATTAAGAATGGAAAAATGTCAAATGTTTAGAAACCCAGGAATTAGCTAAAATACACTACCAACGGTCGAAAAACTCTGTTTCACCACACTGGATAATTTTTTAATCGATGTATTACGGTAATTGACGAAATATACAAGGCTACGGAAAATGTTATGCAAAATTGTATCACTGTAACACGTCTACAGAGTATTTTTGTCTTTTGTAGCTATGTAACTTTGTATGTGCTGAGAATAGATTTTTCAGGCACAGGACTTGTGATTATTATGTGTTGCTGTCCAAATCAAAGATGAGCGCGGGGTTCTGGATCTTTCGGGATTCTGAAAGCCTTAAAATTTGATAGACCTCTAGAATTGAATTTTTTGCCATTATGGCAATTTTGCCCTATCAGACCTGAAATTTGCTTCCAAACCCACAAGTCCATATGTTTTTTAACTTGATTATACATCCCCTGCATGATCGTTCTGGAAGTCGGCAAGTTTGGAGGATTTACTTGGAGAGAATTTTGGGCCAAAATGCTTTCAAAAACCAATACTTACATAAATGCTAAAATATAATTGAAAATCACAGTTTTTGGTCAATTTCAAGCAAAATTTTTTGATTTACATCTATTTTTGGCCTTTTATTCTGTCCCGTTTTTCCCAGAGAATTGCCAATTTTTTCATCCCGGAGGTTCCACATTTCACTCACGTGGTTGCAAGGGAGGGGCTTTAGACCATAGGTGGGCAGCACAAAAATTCTCTGGGGGTTGTAAGATTTTTCAAAGGTCAAAAAATGGTCTTAAAAATGGTGATATGGCGAAAGAACACAATTTTTCAATGTTTCTCATCGAGCACTATCCATTGGCATCAAAAAATTACGAGAAAAGGGACAAAAATTTCAAAAATTGAATTCTGGTGGGTTTATTTTGGTTCCTGGGGGAAGGGGGTATTTGGCCTTCTGGGGAGTGTATATTACCCCACAAGTTCCCCCTCCCCCACGCCCACGCATGGTTTATACCCCCAAAATTGAGTTTTCGACACGCTTTAAATAGGATTTTCGCCGTTTAACATTATTTAGATTTTCCAGAATTTGGCTGCTGCCCTTTACGCCCCAACTCCCTATTTCCGCATGCATGTCTGTTCTAAATTATGTGTTTTTGTGGGGTTAAACCTTCTAGAATAACCATTGACTCCTAATCTGCAAAATGCCACTGATTCCCACGTAACAGAATTTCCAGTTTTTCCGGAATCTCCGTAAGGAGCGATTCATCTGTTTTGACTTAAAAGTATTGATTTCAATAGCTTTTCTTTGAAATATTTGTTTCAGAAAGTTTTATGAGCAACTCGAAAAGTATTGCTCTTGACTTGTACGCCTCGTTTTCAAGCTTAAAAAATGCTCTTTAGACAATTTTCAAGGCTGACCTCCCAGAACCTCTATTATGTACTGTTTTGCCACCTCGAGGGCCTCAGTTTTTCAGCGTTTGCGGCAAATGGTTGCCTTGTCGGTCTTTGTAAATACTTAAATAATTTATATAGCTGGAAAAATAGTTCAAACGAGCTACATAATACAGGTTCCGTTCCGTTTATAATTTTCAATTTGACTTTCGAAACTGCCTATGAAAATATGTGCCTCTTTGATGGAGAACTTACGAGTATGTGTACATATATCGTAGCGTTGTTGATCTGACTTTATAAAGGACATTTAATTGAATGCCTGTGATTTTCGATAAATTCGGCCACGTTTCCCTGTTTGAATAACTCGATGATCTGGTCTAATTGCGTTGGAAAAATTGTGAAAAATATCTTATTTATTTTTCGCCAGGTACATGAAAAGTTTTGGCAATCTTAAAGCCGAAGGAGACCAAGAAGACGGCGAAAGCATCAATAGCGATGAGTTCGATGATATGCTTGGAGCTGAGCGATTTCGCATCCCTAAATCAATTTAATTCATTTGATTTTCGTTGATAAGTTACTATTGTCCAATAAAACGACGTTTTTCTGTTTACGTGAAAAACTTAAGATTTAGACACCTTTCACCTGAATACTTGTTTTAACCTAGTGCATGAAAACGATCGGTAATCAATGGTGATAATTACTGAAACTCCAATTTTTTCACCGCCCGACGGGCGACTCGTTCATTTATTCACTTTTCACTCGTTCATTTCCGTCGTTTTCACTACTCATTTATTGTTGTATAAGGTTTACAACACAAATTTATTTAACTTTTTAGAGCGTTGCAAGATGTTTCAAAAGGTTAAGATTACGAATCTGTATGTTTTCTTCACATACAGTACTTGAGTACTTTACACTGGAAATTAGATTTAGTTCCAGAGCGTTGCAAAAGCTTAATTTTTCCAAATATTCTATGGAGGGAACTAGGGAAAAGTTACCTATGCATGTATGCCTATGAAAGTTATAAGAATCTACTAAAAAATAGACTTGCGCAAAAAGAAGTATATTCTGCGGCTTTTGAAAGAAGTGTGCCTTCACAAAGCATTTTTCGATGGATCAGAAAAAAATTATGAGGAAGCTATGACGAGTTTTAATAACCGAATTAATGTCAAACTTAATTTAAATACACCACACGGATTTCAATTAGTTATCGCAAAAAGGACGAAATTTGGTAGGTGCAGGGTGGCCAGTGGCCACTCTGGTTTCCCAAAACAAAATTCCCGGGTGATTTACGGACAATTTATGGTTTTAAATCATGCTTTAATTGTACACTATACACGAAGAAGTGTCATGATAGGAACATGGAAAAGGATAAGGCATAAGCGACTTTGAATCAAACAAATGCAAATACTACACAAAACGCTTTGGAACAATCATAATTTCTTTTACAATAATGCTAACGAGTTGTCGATAGCAGTTCTCGTAGCCTATAATATAGTACAAGTGTGGTAAAACAGGGTTTTTGATCGTTGGTAGTGTATTTCAGCTAATTTCTGGGTTTCTCACGCCAAAAAATACTAAAAATTGTCTCAAAACGGCGCAGAGCGCCGAAAAATTTGACATTCTTCCTTTCTAACTACAGACTCTGCCATTTTAAAGATATATCGGACCAATGGTGGATCTAGGATTTTCCTAAGGTGGTCGGTATCCAAACTCTTCCAAAACCAGTCAAAAATAGGGCTAAAACTTTGCCCTTGACGCGCGAAAATTTCGTTTTTTTCGGTGTTTCACATTGTATACTTTTACATATAACCACTTGACGCAATATTTTTTCTAAAAATTTCCAAATGTCAGACAATTTTGTGCGGAAAAATAATTTAATTTCTTTGACTTTAACAAAAATCTGGCGCGAAGCACCGAAAAATTTGTGAAATTAAGGCGGGTAGACGTCTAGAAGCATGATTTACTGGATTTATAGCATTTGATGCGAAACATCGAAATTTTTTATTGAAAATAGAAGTAAACTGCAAAGATAGCTGTTAACATGGTTTTGAAACCTACATGAACAGGAAATGGCTTCCAGACAGTTTTTTTGTACAAGGTCCGTTTGTACATATACAAAGATGGTACCCAAAAGTCTTTACATTTTGTACACACAAACTTATGGGTGCTACGATATAGTACGGTAGATGTTTGACCTTTGGTAGTGTATTTTTATGAGGGCAAGAATCGTCTCAGAACGGCGCGAAGCGCCGAAAAAGCTGACATCTTTTCTGTCGGAATGCGATTTCTGCTATTATAAAGATATTATACAGAACACATAATTACTCATTTCGGCGCGGAGTGCCGAAAATTTCTGCGAATTTCAGACCTTTTTTGCAGTTATTGTCTTCCCGAAAATCTTTGAAGATCTACAAAGACGGTCCCGATAAGTATTTGTATGTACATCGTGTTGCACCAACGTTTTAATGAACAATAGTACGAATAGCTACTAACTATATCAAACGAAGAGAATGCACAAATAGCAATCAACAATATGACAATGGGCGAGAAGAAAAACGGAAATAACTGCTATATGATAAAATATAAAAACACGTTCACGATATTAAAAGCGATAAAAAACGTATATAAATTTAATATTTTTGGCCTCCGAAAACCGAGTTCAAACTAAATTTCTTGACGCTCAGGCTTTTCCCGGGTGCCGAAAAAATTCCCAGGCTTTTCCCGGATTCCATGGTGAGTGGTCACCCTGTAGGTAGATTACTTCACTCCAACATGGCGTGCTCGCTACGTATGTAAATTAGGCTGATGCGGTTCACGCTAAAAATATAAAATTTGTCCGTTCCGTCCATCCGTGCAGTAAAAGTTTGGCGCTTATTGTTTATTCAGTTTGAACAAAAGATACATCATCCTTTTTTCTTATATGTTTATCACAGCGAGTGCGAAATTTGTGTCCCCCATAACAGCTATAACGGCACACATCTGGGAGGTGCGGTTTTTTAATCGATGGATAATTAAAAAATTAGATGTCCATCTTTTTTTGTTTACACTCAATACCGAGTTAGCAATGAGTGTGTACAGTGTAAACCGATAAATCAAAGAATTTGCGGAGGGCCAATTTTTTTAATGTTGCCCCCGAGCTGTAGATTACGAATCTGACCTTAAAATTTCTTTACACTCGATGATTGTTGCACAAAAGTGTAAAGTATACGTGTTTTTTACTCTTTGTGTGTCCTTCAGCTTATCTAACTCAATTTTGGTTTCTGTGCAGTCCAATCAGTTTTATAATGTAGAAGATTGCTAAATCTTAGAACCGAATTTTTTTACTTATAATGCAATATTTTTTTATCTGTGATCGTTTTAGTGTAAAGGGTTCGAGAGGAAAAACGATATTTCTTCAACTACTCCGCTAAGTAGGCGGAACATGCTAATTATGCATAAAAGTGCCGTGACCTTAGCGTTACAGATCCAAGCTTATTTTGTTTCTATGCACCTAATATTGCGGTATTAGCACAAGTGTAAAGTTTACACCGAGAATTATTTTTGCGCCCAGAGCGTCGTAGATGATGAATTTTTTAAAAATGTTCTCCGTAAGGTCAGAATAACGAATCTGACCTTTAAACTTTTCTACAGCCAGTGTTTGTTGAGGTATAAAGAGGTGAACTTTGAATTATGCCTACATCTATTTTCTAATGCCGATAGATAACTCCGTATTACATATTGTTTGATCAGATTTTTCTTATTTCAGAGGTTTTCGTCTCGTCGTTAATAAATAATTATTTTTATCATCATAAATGCACTATTCTTGAACTTTAGTAGAATGATGAATATTTTTCGAAATAGTATAATCAAGCTGAAATATTCCGATATGTCGAGTTTTGGCAGTGGTTGACAACTCCGTTCTCGGATGCGGTCTTAAAAAAAGAATGATGGTTCGAATCTTCTGAATGCTAACTTTTCCTTTTTTAATTCTTTTGGCAAAACCATGCACTTTATTTGACTTATTCATCTATTTAGGTTCTGCAGATACCACGTTTTTGTTTTTTGAATTTCGCCTCAGTTCTCGAATGGGAGTGTAAAGAGTGCGAAAATTTGGGGGTGAAAAGACACATTTTGGCCGAGTTTTCGACCTGTTTATATCTGCCAACAACTCCGATATGAGTTTTAGGAAATTTTTTCTGACAGAAATGTACTACGGATCAAGGGCTATCTTGTGCTTACCAGCAAACTTTTCTGCAATCAATACGCAGTTAGTACCAGGGTTTTAAACTTTACACTCTAGTGGATGAGTAAAAAAACAGATTTTGTCCAAGATTTCTCTGCCAACTTTTTCACTTATGAACTGGGATGAATTGAATAACATAGAAATAAAGTAACTTCTAATGGCTACACGTCGAAGCAAGCCGCGTTTACAAAAACGTAATATTGAGTTGTTTATGGAGTGTAAAGTTCGAAATCTGGGGTGTAAAGTGGGAGAAAAGAACAGGTTTTTTCGTATTATGATTGGTAAATCATATCAAATATTTCGCCACTTTCCCTGTTCAGAAGTCGGGCGAAGTCGAATAGGATAACAATAAAGTACTTTCTAAGGGGTACGCGTCACAGCGAATTGCGTTTGTTTACATCAGTATTTAGCTTTTTCGGGAGGTGTAAATTCAAAAAAATGGGGGAGTTAAACTTGTTTCTGTCTTGTTTTTTTCTGTCAAGTTCTGGGTTATGAGTCTGGACATAATCTCAAGTCTAAAAATAAACCAGAAACCAAAGGTGATACGCCAGTTTGTTGGCACACAACAGTGGTGTAAAGTGGTTAACAAATGATATTTATTTGTCCTCGGGCCATTGTGGAGACTTAATTTTTTCATAAATGTTGATCGTAATATCAGAGTAATATCAGAATTGCGTATCCGACTGAAATTTTCTTTACACTCTGTGGTTGTGTAAAGTTTACACTGCATATTAACGTTTAGTTCTAGAGCCTTGTAGAAGCTTGACTTTTTCTAAATTCTAAAAATGTACCAGGAATCAAATGTGAGACGCTAGTTGAGCGCGTTTGCTTACACTCAACGTAGTGTAAAGTAGTTTGCAACTGATGTTTATTTGTTCTCGGGTTATTGTGTAGACTCATTTTTTTATAAATCTTTATCGCAATATCTGAGTAATATTAGAATTACGAATCCGTCTAGTCTTCTATACACCCTGTGGTTGTGTAAGGTTTACACTGCATATTAACTTTAGTTCTAGAACCTTGCGGAAGCTTAATTTTTTGCAAAATGTACTACGTAAAATCAGAATTAGGAATCTGACTGTTAGTTTTCTCTACACTGTTAATTTGTAGTTTATACTACAAATTTATTTTACTTCCAAATCTAAGCGTAGTATTCCTTACGGTTGATATTTGCGTAAAGTTTTTGAGTTTTTGCTGAAAAGCTTTGATCTGTTTAAATAATGTAAGGTTGTCTTGTTTAAAAGGGATAATGCTGATGTTAATAACAATATTGTATTCCACGTTCTTGGACTGTTGTCATTATTGTGGCATGTTACTGTATGTGTTTACTGACTAATGTACTGAAATCACGCTAATTAAAAGTAGTGTACTAGCAACACACCTGGGCGTGGGGGGGTTTGGGGGGTATGCACCCCCAAAAAACAAAAATATCCCCCAAGAAAGCAAAATACCCCCCCAGAATTCAATTTTTGAAAATTTTTTTCGCTTTTTTCGCAATTTTTTTGATGCCAATGGATAGTGCTTGATGAGAAACGTCGAAAAATGGTGTTTTTATCACCATACCACCGTTTTAAGGCCATTTTTAGACCTTCGAAAAAATCTTGCACCCCCCCCCCAGAAATTTCTTGCTGCCCACGTATGACTAGCAAAGAAAAATGCTCCGATGGAACAAAAAAGATGAATATACTCGGAATTGTGGATTATTAAGGATGTAAGAGGAGGGGACTAGGAAAAATCTACCTAAAGTCGTAAAATCTGCTAAAAATCGCACTTTCTCTAAGCAACGCAAAAAATCGAAGTATATTCTGCGGCCTTTAAAAAAGTGTCTTTTTTAAATAATGTTCAGAGTTTCAGATAAGAGTGTGTAAACGAAATCTGTAATGTTTATTTTTTAAAATTCTGGCAAGTAGCAACGCTGACTGCTTCGTATCCTGATTGATAGAAAATTAAGTGGTATTGTATTTAAAGTTGTTTTATTTTGTTTTGAGCATTAAAGCAAGCAAAGCAGGGGCCAATTGATTAGTGCACACAATCGTTAAGGGCATGCTAGTGTACCTACATTTAGTCTGTTTCAAGTCAATTTACGCGTTTCCTACTATTTTAAACCATTCATTCAATTGGCTTAGAAAGACTCAACATCATTTCCCATAGCTACTGCATAGCTAATGTGCTGCTTTTTCAATCATTTTATGGTTAAATGTTTAGTTTAATCTGTTGGCCGCAGAATACACTTCGATTTTTGCGTTGCTAGGAGAAAATGTGATTTTTTGCAGATTTTGCGACTTTTAAGGTAGATTTTTCCTAGTCCCCTCCTTTTGCATCCTTAATAATCCACAATTCCAAGTATATTCATTTTTTTGTTCCATCAGAGCATTTTTCTTTATTAATTAGTCCATGCGCCAGTTACACAACGGAAAAATGCGCGTACATGATGATATTTTCAACTCTTTTAACTTTTGACGATGAGTGTTGTGGCACAGCCCTTTCAACGTCTCTGCTTGTGTTGGCGCTGCTTCCGCCCACCATAATCGCCAAGTTCCGTATACTAACAAAAATAGCGAAAATCATAATTGCCGTAGCTGGCACAACTATGCAGCAATAAGAGCAATCTACATATATGTATGAATCATCATTCATCTAAATAAATTCATGGATTTACCCTGCATACCCACAACCCTCCCCACACTTAGGTGTGCTACCATGTATATACGTGGAATTTGCGAAATGCTAAATTTCGATAATTTACAGATGCGAGAAGTGCTAGAATTTTGAAACAAAAAAAATTTTAAGTCACGGCAGAGCAAATTACGTGAAAAAACCTTAAATTTCAAATAATCTGTTTGGCACCCAATAAAAAACGCAGCATCTACCACTTTGCATCAACTCCGCAATGGCTCCCAGTTTATAAAGCGGCAACAGGCGCTCTGACATTCGGCGGCGCCCGTTCACGATCTCTGCTCTCATACGAACGCCGCTCACTGCATTTTCACTGATTTTCACAAATTTATTACGTTTTGGAATGCAGCTTTGTATAGCTTTAACATGGTAAAATAATTTAGCCCCTATGAGAAAGAAAATTAGATTTCCTTTCAAATGATGTATATTTTGTTTCACACATTTGCTCCTACAAAAATCTATCAGGTAATAAACATGATGTAATCTGACACCACACAAAACCGCTAATGAAGCTAAAAGGTCAGATATAGTTTTTTGAGTTAATCTCAAGAACCACTAAACCGATTTCGAAAAAAGTAAAGCTTTTTAAATACAAAGCAAAAAATGAAACTATTTTGCAAAAAAAACTTCCAATTTGTTGTAACTACAGTATACCACATAGCAAAAATAGCTTAAATGTCAACATGGCCGCATTTTTTACTAGTTTATTACATTATGCTGAAAACTAGCAAAATAGTCGCAATTTAGCTTCCTCTAAAATGTTCATTTTTTGGTTTTTCTTCTAAGCAAGCCGTTCACTCTATAAACGCGTTTTAAATTTTTTCCAATATGGCTGCCCCCTAAGCCATGCTCAGCATGCATTACAGATTGTATTTTATTGAATATTTGAGCTCAATATGAAATGAGCGTGAAGCGAGCTTTTGAATGATTACTCACTCGTCTGATTTCATCAAGAATTCACATTTTTTATTTATAGCCATAAAGGCAGCCATATTGGAAAATTACTGTAGTTTTGAAGGTTTTTATCCACAATTCTTTGTGCTCTTAAGATATTCCGAAAATTTTTTCCGTAAATAGATAGAGTATTTTATGTTCTTTTTAATAAGATAGGTTTTAGGGTCTGGTTGCATGTACTTTGTCAGATCAACTTAAAAAGCCACTGTTGTACGCTGAAAACGCAGTGCGCTACCTCGAAGCATGAAATCCATATTGCGCAAACCGATGCAAAAGGGGGTGTGCACCACACCTGGACGTGTAGGGGGTATGCACCCCCGAGAAAGCGAAACCCCCCTCAGAAATCAAAATACCCCCAGAATTCAATTTTCGAATTTTTTTTCGTTTTTTTTCGCAATTTTTTGATGCCAACGGATAGTGCTCGATGAGAAACATCGAAAAATGGTGTTTTTTCGCCATACCATCATTTTTAAGGCCATTTTTGACCTTTGAAAAATCTTGCACCCCCAGAATTTTCTGGCTGCCCACGTATGGTATGCGCCCCCACAAATTGGGATGCCCCCAGTATTCAATTTTTGAAATTTTTTTTGCTTTTTTAGCGATTTTTTGATGACATTGGATAGTGCTCGATGAGAAACGTCGAAAATGGTGTTTTTTCGCCATACAACCATACGTGGGCAGCAAGAAAATTCTGGGGGGGTCCAAGATTTTTTGAAGGTCAAAAAATGGCCTTAAAAATGGTGGTATGGCGATAAAAACACCATTTTTCGACGTTTCTCATCAAGCACTATCCATTGGCATCAAAAAATTTCGAAAAAAACGAAAAAAATTTTCAAAATTTGAATTCTGGGGGGTCTTTTGATTTCTGGGGGGGGTCTTTTGGTTTCTGGGGGGGGGGTCCAGACCCCCCACGCCCATGTGTGCATACAACCACTTTGAAGACCATTTTTTTGCCTTTGAAAATTTTTTCATCCCCCCAGAATTTCGGTGCTGCCCACCTATGGTAGTAGCCCCCCGAAACCAACTATTAGAATGACATTGATATATTATGCATTGCACAACACGCGCTACCATTCGGTTCTTTTACAAAGATGAATGTAATGAGCATGTTAACATACATATATGTACCTAATAATTTTTTTAGATGAAAGAATGGGATTAAATCGGAAACTGTAGACATAACCCAAGCTAACTCGTCATGTAGACAGATGCTCGATTGGTTAAGGGATTCGTCGGGGGTTCGTATCGTCGTTAAACACTTTGGGCTGTAATCGATTCGCTATCGATACGATAAAGGTCCAGACAACTGTATTGTTCGAACTAGTACAAGATTACTTACAATTTTACCCGCGCCAGTTTCACCGATTTTCCGCTCTGTATCGTGTTATGTGGTTTTGCTACAGATTCTGCGATATTACCTATCTGCATACATATCTCGATGTTTCCTAACAAAAATCCTTAATCATTATCTATGTACAATCTCTTAAGAGCTATTCGTACTGCGAAAACGAATGTTCGACGTAATTAGCATAGAAAGTCTTATAGCCCATTTCACTGGGCATAAATTAAATTTTAAGAATTTTCGAAAGTACATATAAGCCGACAGATTACGATATTATATATCAAATCAATGCTATAATCACAATCTGTCGGACATAATTTCTAAAATTTATGCCGTAACTTGTGTAAAACAGACTATAAGTTGGATTTCTAGCTTTCTGCACATAAACATCAACGTAAGGAAACTTTGCCTAAGCTGGCGTTGAACAATTCACGAGTGCATTTCCAATTGTTAAAGATTGAATTCATCCAAGCACTTCGACACACCGTTAAAATTTTTTGGGACTACCAATATGACAAACAAATAAAATATGCGGGGGCTAAAGAAAAGGCTACACTCCGATGTTCCGATGTCACAGGTCATAACGTCGATTGATATACGCATAAGAACAAACTGCATTTGATAAATAAAAATATCTTCTTTCAAACTATGGACGTAAAACTTTTTTCAATCATTAATTGTTCGGGTGGTACCGTGCTTTGTTCTAACCCTACTTTGATATTGTTTCAACGCCGAAATTGGTCACCAATACACTCTGTTTTGACGATATCATGAACTTTTTACACTTAGTAGGACGCATATCTACTCTAGTAGTTTACAGAATATGCCAATTGATTTCTAGACTGCATTATCGTCGAAAAAGTGTACCTACTTATATGCCCAGTAATCATGAACAATGCACGCCAGGTTTAAACATATCCGAATGATCAGGGGCGGATTTAGGGGGGGGCGGCCGCCCCCATCCCCATTGGCCCAAAATAGTGCGCAAAATTAAGGATTTTTGAGCGATTTTCGGATTAAAACGGCTAATTTTTCCGCCCAAGTCAGGGTTCCGCCCCCTCCCCTTAGGAAAATCCTGGATCCGCCACTGCGAATGATATGTAAACAACTCGTCCTAGCGCACGAAGGCACCTGGCCAAAACTTTTACACAGTTTTAACACGTATTTATCTATCGAATGCAGTTAGTCTTAAAATGCTATGTCCATAATTGCCCAATTTATGATGTAACATCAAATGTAGCCTTTTTCGGCCCACCCTGCAAGAATTGATGCATTCATAGGCAAAAGCACTGCAGCTTTATGCCAGAAAAGATAATTTCACGTTTTCCGGATTTTTAATAGGTACGATAAAATATCAGAATTCTTAAAATCAAAACATCGTATTGATACTCCAGGGCCCGGTTTCCAAATGAAGGGGTTAACTAACCCCGGGGTTAAATTAACCCCAGGGTTAAGTTAACCCCGGGGTTAAGTTAACCCCGGGGATAACTTTATCCCCGGTTTCCGAATGAAATTTAACCCCAGGGTTAACTAACCCTCAAGGGTTAAAATTAACCCTCAGGGGTTAAGTACTTCATGCATTCAATGTGCATATATTCGTGTAGCTATGCATTGCATTTGTAAGGGCAAAGCTGGTTAATAGTTTGCATTGTACACAACTAATCGATATTTCTGAATAAATCCGAGCATGAGCAAGCACACTTCGCATCTATCAGTATTGGAATTTAATAGTACTTTCCATCGACAAAACCGGTTGTCAAATGTAACGGATATAATGACTTTGACCTACTTATGTACTGCATAATATTCAGTCAGTCGCGGATCTAGGATTTTTGTAAGGAGGAGGGGGCCGGTCGGTGTCCCAACTTTTTTCAAAACAATCAAAAATTAGTTTAAAACCCGCTACTCACGTGCAGAATAACGTTTTTTGCCATTTTATATTGCCTATTTTTGGTCAAAATGATTCCGGTGTGGAACTTTTTCAAAAAATTTCACATTTCCAAACAATTTTGTGCATAAAAAGTGCCTAAATTTTAGCTAAAACTCGACGCCAAGCCCCTGGAAATTGAATTTGTGGAATTTCGACAGAAAGACGTTTTGAGACTCGAATAATTCGTTACTTCCTGTTCTTGTGCATTATAGCATCTAGTGCGTAACGCGAATTTTTTCAAATCGCATGATAAAAAATTGGAGAAAATGACAAAAATATGGCTGCTAGATTCAGAAAGTGAATAAGTGCAATAAATAGGTCTTAAATTTGAGAAATTATGATATCGATGACCAAGCAAAGTACATATCCATTCTTTATCTCGCCAACTGTTTTAACCAATGGGTGGGCAACCGCGCCGTCCCCTAACTCCCCCTTAAGTCCACCCCTATATATATTCCAAGATTGGAATGATCAAAGTCGAAATAGAACATGTATGAAGGCTCAGAATTTATATAATAAAAATGAAACTGGACGATCGACGATTTCCTGATATTGGCAAAGTGTAATTAAAAACATCAAAAATTCTGGAATCTGCATTTCACTGTATATCGAATATATAACTTACACACTATAGTCCGTTTTTTTTAACTAAACGAACGCCATAGTTTCAATGTTCTACAGTGTACCGAGTTATGAGGAGACGTTTGCCGTTTTTAAAGCGCATTACTGCATCAATCCACTTTTGTAGCCTGATTCATCCTGATTTGATTCAAATGAAAACCGCAAAGTATAATGAAACAGATTATAATCCAATTCACTTTTTGTCACACACCAAACGTGAGCAACCAATACACTTTGCAGAAATAAATCCTGATACGCACCAGGGTTAACTTTTGTAAGGCATAATATGAAAAATTAACCCCCAACAATTTAACTCTTTCATTCGGAAACCTAAGATAAGTACTGATATGAAACGCATATTATATACAACGCACTTAACCATTAAGGGTTAAATTAACCCTGGGGTTAACTTAACCCCAAAGGGTTAAAATTAACCCTTAAGGGTTAGTTAACCCTTTCATTCGGAAACCGGGGATTAATTATTTAACCCTCGTCTCGACATAATTTATCGAATTTAACCCCGGGGTTAGCTTAACCCCTTCATTCGGAAACCGGGCCCAGCAGGTACCTACCAAAATTATGACGAAATTTATTTTTCGTAGATATATCAAAATTACACCTTATGGTTACTTAAATACATCACATTTTATTCAGCTGCCCTGCAGTCTGGACGTCTAAAGTTAACGTTTGTACTTGAAGTAGGCACCTGCTCATGTATGTACATAATGTTACATACCTCAAGGCATACGGGAGTGCAACATAAAAGCATTTAACACGACCAAATATTTTACATGCGCAAAGTACATATATATGCACACATGAATATCACTTGACAGGTCTGCATATTATGCGAATTAATTTATTTTGGACATAATTGAGGACAATTCTTCCATTGAAGCATGATCCTGAAAACAATTTAAAAGTAGTAGTTGGTATAATGAAAAAGTCTGAAAAAATATGCAATAAACATGTTTTTAAAGATGAATTTGTTCAGCTTGCGAAAAAAGTTCAATTAATTAAGATTCCGAAGCTTTCACGCTTATTTTTTAAAATTGATAAGCTTTATTGTTGAACATGCAAGCTGGTTTAAATATGCGTCCAGCTTATAAAACAAATACTCACATCGGCCGAAATCAGCTTGACTGTTTTAGCTTTGGCGATCCAACGTTTGGCATTTTGGACATCATTGCTGGCAAGGCAAACTTTCGTTAAGTGCAATATATTCTCCAGCCAATTGGGTTTCAAACGTTCGGCCTAAAATCTCATATTTGATCAGTAAATTCATAGTACACGGGTAGGGCCGAAATGACGCGGTCCAAACTTAATGTGGGGGCAAAAACACAATTTTTCGAAGATTCAATCTTAGGGCGGCGGCGTTCTCGGATTCTGCAGAAAATTTTGCCAAGTCCAACGCCCACGTGTGATTTTATTACTGTATGGTATGCTAAACCGTTTCAATGTCGACTGAAAAGTCTGATGAAAATTTCCGTATAGATGACTTTTTATTTTAATTGACTAAGGGATGACTTATTTATCACATTATTCATTTTGTATTAATATATTATCACTAACCATCTATTCAATACGTATAAATCATACGTGCACATGGTCAAAAGTTATACATCTAAACTCCTTTCCTGGGGAAAGGAGTTTAGATGAGTTATTTTTTACGTATTCAATGTCAAATTTTGATAATTCATTCGTCGTATTTTATTCTTCATGAATATTTCGGGTTAAATTTGCATGAAAACGATAACAGTTGAAGCGATGGAATGACCTGTTACATCGAATATATACGAAATAATGTAAGGAAATTGTCTGGATGAATGAACTGAGCAGTCTATTGCTCGAAAAACAAGTATACATGCTTGATATTGTGTTTTGACGCTTTTTCGTGGTTCCAGCAGTAGGTTTTGGTACAAAATGGCCTGAGGGGATATACTTCTCAAAAGCCCCGGTAGGGGGATAACCACACGTGGGCGTGGGGGGGTTGGGATTCACCCCCCAGAAATCAAAATACCCCCACCCCCAGAATTCAAATTTTGAAATTTTTTTTCGCTTTTTTTAGCGATTTTTTTATGCTATAGGATAGTGCTCAATGAGAAACGTCGAAAAATTGTGTTTTTTCGCCATACGACCATAGGTGGGCAGTAGGGATGCTCCGGTTCCAGGTTTTTCAAAAAAATCGGTTCCGGTTCCGGTTCTTGGAAAACGAGAACTTCGGTTCCGGTTTCGGTTCTTGCGTAAGTTGGAACCGTCGGTTCCGGTTCCGGTTCTTCAACTAGAGAACCGTCGGTTCCGGTTCCGGTTCTCGGTTCCTGTGTTAAAGTATGTACGCTATTGATAGCCTGACTTCACCGGAACGTATGACGATGTAATCGAAAGATAAATTATTCAGGAAGTCGTTTCAATCTGGCAACTGCACCTTCAAACAAGTTTTATGTCTACTTGACAATTTACTTATAAATCACTGAATATTATCTATGTGTTTCTTAACTGGAGGCTTATACTAAATCGAAATGCTTAATTCACGACGAAGATCTGTTGCAATGGTGGAAAGAGAAGTTGAAGAATTTGCCGATTCTCGCGTCTATAGCTAAGCAGTATCTTGCAGCCAATGGCGGATCTAGGATTTTCCTAAGGGGGCGGTATTTCAATTTTTCCAAAAACAGTCAAAAATAGGTCCAGAAATTTGCCCTTAACGCGCGAAACAGCGTTTTTTGGTGTTTTACAATGTATACTTTTACATAAAATCACTTTTGACGCAATATTTTTTCTTAAAATTTTAAAATTTTTGACAACTTTGTGCGAAAAAAATCACTAAAATTCTTTGACTTTTACAAAAATCTGGCGCGAAGCAGTATCTTTTTTGTACAAGGTCCGTTTGTATATGCACAAAGATGATCCCCAAAAGTCTTTATACATTGTGTACACGCAAACTTACGGGTACTATAATATGGTACAGTGGCGATTTTAGTGTGGTTAAAACAGAGTTGTCCGACTATTGGTAGTGTATTTTAGCTAATTTATGGGTCTCTAAGGGCAAAAATCACTAAGAATCCTTTTAAAACGGCGCGAAACGCCGAAAAATTTGACATTTTTCCTGTCGAAATGCAAGTTCTGCCATTATAAAGATAAATAGAACATACAATCACTCATTTCAACGCGAAGCGCCGTAAATTTCTGCGAATTTCGAACCTTTTTTTGTAATTTTTGTTTCTCCAAAAATCTTTGTACATGTACAAAGACGGCCCCGAAAAGTCTTTGTACATCGAAAAAATCTTTGACCGTGGCGGAAAGCGCCGGAAAATTTGTCAAATTAAGGTGGATGGACGTCTAGAAGCATAATTTACAGCTTGATTTCCTGCATTTAAAGCATTTGATGCGAAAGATCGAAATTTTTAATTGAAAATAGAAGAAAACTATGCAAAAGTGGATGTTTCTGCTGCTTCTGAAACCTACATGAACAGAAAATGGCTTCCAGGTCGCCAAAAAAGTAAATAAATGTCATTAATAGGTATCATCCGGCGCGTAGCGCCGGAAAAATTTGAGAAATTATGGTCACTGACGGCCAAAAATCATTGCAAATTGCATATCCATTCTTTATCTCGCCAATATTTCTAGCCAATGGGAGGCGGCCGCCCCCCGCCCCCTATTGAATCCGCCCCTGCTTGCAGCGCCAGCTACAAGTGTTCCATCGGAACAGCTGTTCAGTTGCGCTAGAATCATTTACGATACTCTCAGAAACAGGCTACATGGCAAGAAATCAGAACGACTGTTATTTTTAAAATATAATTTACCCGAAACAAAATTTGCATGCTAAGTTTTAATCTGTAAACATTTGGGTAATAAAAGATTGAATTGCTGCTTCATGTCTTCACTAAATTTTATGAACTTCGATTTTTAACTCCACTTTTAAAGAACCGATAACCGACTCCAAAAAAGATCGGTTCCGGTTCCGGTTCCGCTTCTAAGAAAATCAAATAATCGGTTCTGGTTCCGGTTCTTGGGAAATCAAAAAAATCGGTTCTCGGTTCCGGTTCCGGTTCCAAGAAAATGGTCGGTTCCAGCCGGCCGGCACATCCCTAGTGGGCAGCACCAAAATTCTGGGGTGGGGGGGGTGAAAAAATTTCTGGAGGGGGTGAAAAAATTTTTAAAGGTCGAAAAATGGTCTTAAAAGTGGTCGTATGGCGAAAAAAAACACCATTTTTCGACGTTTCTCATCGAGCACTATCCAATGGCATCAAAAAATTGCTAAAAAAGCAAAATAATTTTTTTCTGGGGAAGGGGTATTTTGATTTCTGGGGGGGGGTATTTCAACTTCTGGGAGGTGCATACCCCCCAAACCCCCATGCCCATGTGTGCATACGACCACTTCTAATACCATTTTTTGACCTTTGAAAATTTTTTCATCCCCCCAGAATTTCGATGCTGCCCACCTATGTTGATAACCCCATACCCCAGTGTGCACGTGTAGTATACATATTTACTTGAAGGAAACAATTCAAAGCATCATTATGCGTGGCAGCGGGAGGCTTGGCGAAAAGGGTAGTAGCCACCTGTCGTTCAAACCAAGACAAGTTAGCAACCCCATAGCACCAACGACCGCACAAATGATGCAAAACAGGGTCGTCCGGTCTCAGATCCAGTGCGCGATCTATGTGCATCTGAGAAACGAAGCGACAATAAGAATTAAAACAAAAGCCAATTTTAGATAAACAAAATTGGGAAAACAACCGGAAGAAAATCTTGCGAACCAGCATGTAATTTCAGTCAAGTCGGAGTAATATATGATAAATTGCTAATGTTTCAAATCAGCTGAAGCGCACGTGAAAACGAGCAGCTACATTATTTAAATGTTTCTGTAAAACTTAATAGAAACTGATCGTACAACACAATTGTTAGTTTTCAATCTAAATCTACTACGAATTGTCACTGAACTTATTTTCATCAAACAGAAGATTAGCAAGATTGGCTAGGAGGGGGTTTGGGGGAGGTTTTCACCTCCTCCTTGAATTCGCGATTTTTCGAAAGTTCCCAAAAATTTTCTTGAAATTTCTAAAAAGGTGCTTTTTTAAGCGTTTTTGCTCGAAAGTGTAGAATTTTTGGTGCTTCTCGCCATATACTCATGTTTTGACTATATTTTGTTCAATTTTTTTCGACTTTATTTTTTCGAAATTTTTCTATGATTTTATGATCTTGAAAGATAGAGAATCGCCAGAAACGCCGAAAAACTAAGTTTTCGACGCGTACCTGCCATTTTTGGGCCTAGAAAAGACACTTTAAAATTTCAACCCCCCTAGAATTCCCATGCTGTACATGTCTGATCAAGACCCACTTGCAATTAGGCCAACATACTCATAGCCTCATAGCTAACGAGACAAAGCTTTAGAGGCTCGCACGAAAGCTTTTTGGTCTTTTTTTACAAGTACAGACTCCTTGAGACAAAAATGCAATAGATAATTTTAGATTTTTTTACGCGATGATCTCCAGAAATTCTGACCAATTTTGCCTCTCATCACCAATTTTTGCAAACGTGTCATGCATGTCTATAAAGTTCAGGCGCAATTAAACACAACATAGGTTGAGACTTATCGGTGCTTGCAACTAATTCACTAAGATTGTCTACTGTCTATTTTATCTTCATAAATCTGTCCAAATAGTCAGTGATCAATCTTTGTATAGTCTCATCAGCAAATTTTTTGAAATCCAGTGTCATACATGGGCAGCAGCCAAATTCTGGGGGTATGCGAGTGTAAAACTGGCAAAATCCACAAAAAGATGGTACGAATTCAATTATGGGGGTCTGTCGGATTCTCAGGGGAGTCTAACTTTTCCAAACCCACGTGTGGTGGTCACTATTGTTCGAGGCTCATAAAAAATTTTGATGCTGGGCGCAAAAAGGGCAAACCGATTGAGCGCTACTCCAGACTGCTTAATTCCTAGATATGCTGACGTCTGCAGCCTAACTCAGACAACGTTAAGCAAATTCATTAGAATTTTGTTTTCTGCAAAACAAATAATATCAATCACATACAATTTCACGTAAAGTTTCATCTAATCCGCTAAAATATCCCCGGAATAAACAGAAAAAAATTCTGTGTGAAAAAAATTAGTTTTCGGAATAAAACTTGTAGCAAATTACGCACGTACTTTATATACATACACGTATAGGTACTTCTTTTAAAAAAATTTATACTCCGTCAAATATAACCCAATGTATAGAATTTTAAAAAAAATTTGCTCGAACAGACTTTCCTGAAAGCTTTGTGTATTTACAAAGGAGTCCGTTAAAAAATGAGGGCGGCCGAAAATTTTACCAGATTAATTTCATTGGACCATCTACATGATAAATTTTCGCTTTAATCCATATTGAGAATAATAAAGTACATACCTTAAACTTGTGACCATCTTCAATTTTTTGTTTCATGCCAACGAAATCGTTCATGACGCCCAAGGTTAAGGCGCACCATTTATGCACATCAGCATTGTCTTCTTTTAATGCCAATGCCTCAAATGCATATCTCTGGGCTGCACACATATAATAGCATGGTATGGTATTCATAATATGTACTATGGGGTACATGCACGTAGCGGCTCTAAATATTGGGTGGGGGTCTCCGGCCATTTTTAGGGGGGCGTAAAGGACCGCATTTTTGGCCAAAAATGGCCGAAAAACTCTAAAAACAACCAAAGCATTAAATTTTTTTCTGAAAACTGAGAAGGTGCCAAAATTTTTTGGCTCTGGGGGGATGGGGGACAATCAACTTTAGATGGGGGATCCCCGAACCTCCTTTTACATCTATGGTACAACGAACAAAATTAAAAGTTCAAACAAGTAAACTTTACGATAATATGGTCTGTAAAAGACGAAAAGACGAAACAGCAAATAATTAAATCGTATCTAAATGACTTAGTAGTGATTGAGGGATACACAATGGCCAATCATATTAGATAAGAGCACAAAGCTCAAGCGCACAGTATGGTCAGCCTGCAGGCCAGCTGGAGACTTAATTTAGCTTGAATAGGTTAAAGCCTGATATGAATGCGAGAATGCCGTAAAAAATATCTCAAATCACAGCTTCGGGCCTATTTGTGACAGTTTTGCTTAAAGGTCTTGATTTTCATGCATTTCCGAACTCAATTTTGCCTTCCAATAAATTTCTTTTCTTTCCTTATGGATCTGGATCAGACAATACGGGAATTTCTGGGTATATAATTTCATGAACGGCAGAAAGGTAAAATTTTCTAGCGTTAATAATGCTTAATGAAAAATGCAAATCGATAAAAGTCAAAACTTTTTTTGCCAAACAATATACGTATCCTTGACTTAAACCAAAAACTGAAACCTAATGTACTTTTAACTATTTTTAGAGCATCTCAGAAACAGCTTTGTAGCTGACCGACACACTATGCGGTATTCACTACGGTCTATGTTAGACATGCATGTAGGGTTCTAAACTCCCACAAGAGAAAAATGGGGAATTTTCTGGGGAAACTGATGCAAAATGAAGGCCAAAAACGGAAATTATTATCAAAAGTGGTTGCAGTTGACCAGAAGCTGTGATAACGTAGTTTTAATGATATTTTAGCATTCATATTAGTTTTTGAGGTCATTTGGGTCCACAAAAGCTTATTACTGACCTTAAAGACCGGATGATTCTCTCCCTGATCGGCCATGCGGTACATCTAAGGTCTAGACCAGGGTTGCCAAGTTGGGGGTTTTACCTTCATTTTGAGGGTTTTTTGAGGCCTTTGGAGGAATTTTTCAGCGATTGGGGCTTTCTTACGCCTATGCTTAACCACTGGTTGTGGGGTTTTTCAAGGCAGTTTGAGGTAAAATTGGGGAGTTTTTAATGGCAACCCCGGTCTAGCTAAATTTACAACTTTTAATAAACCTGCACGTGCGCGCATGGATAAGAACACGAGACCTAGGTTTTTCGGCATCAACACTTATTTTCACGTTTTACAAATGGTTTCTGCTATCGATACAATTGCGACCCCATTGAGAAAGCCAAAATTCCCAACTGAATATAAGACTTGCAGCTATAAACGGCATGAAGTACAAGTTTACATTTGTTTTATTGAATTTTACATTTTCTCAGACTTTGAAGCTTTCGTTCTATCGTATATACTACATGAATTCCGAAGATCCGCAAGTCACTTAACCAAATATTGGTTGAAGCTCCATTTTTTTCTGCGAATGACTAAGCTATGACGATTAACGTCAACATCAAACGCAGTGATATCGCTTTCTTAATTTTTCAATGAATTTTTCAGTCCGCAGAAACCAGAATTAGACGCAGCCGCACGTAAATATAGTTGCCGCCTTGAGAAATGCACTCTCTGCATTTTTGTTACAACGCAAGCCGACATTGCAGCAAAAAGTATACAAGATTCTTGCATATATATATATATATATATATATATATATATATATATATATATATATATATATATATATATATATATATATATATATATATATATATATCCCTTTTTTCAATCATATCACAACAACTTTCAGAAATACGTGTGTTTACCATACATGATCGAGAGGGGGTTTCACCACCAAAAACATTTATAATCCCCCTTCAAAAAATTTGTCCAGCCCTTCAGAATTTGCGATTTACTGAAAAATTCCAAAAGTTGGGTTCGTTTTTAAAGCGTTTTTTAGCTGCCTGTTTGCTCGCTAAGTATAAAATTTTCGGCCTTCACGCCATATACCCATTTTTTGATAATATTTTCTTCAATTTATTCGAATTTTTTATTTCTTTCAATTTTTTTGTTTTTATGCACTAGAAAGACAAAGTATCGTTGAAAACGTCGAAGACGATGTTTCTAACGCGTATCCGCCATTTTTAGCCAAAAAACCACTTTAAAAGCTCACGCCCCAGAATTCTCACACTGTTCACGTCTGAAGGAACTAGTGATGCAAATGTTTGCTCGTACCTTCCAAGCACAAGGACCGCCTTTTAGCTTGATCGCGATTCAATAACGTCTGACCGTACAAATAAGATGCCATTGCGAATCGCCACAAATACTCGTAGCTTGATTTACCCTGCAATTGATTCGAGTAATAATGAATTTTTTAATGTAGCGGCTCAAAATTTGGATAGGATAATTGATCACATAAATGACCTTTCGGTCAAAAACAGTAAAAAGGCACCTAAAAAGCTTAAAAAGCAGGTTTTTAACCAAAAGTCGGGATGAGGGAGCTAAAAACTCTTGAAGATACGGTAAAGGCAACCGATTTTAGGCGCGATATTACTATCCACTTTTACATGACGGGGTGTTGCAAGCCACCCGCTAAAAGTACTTGAATTAGGGGTATTGGTAAGGTACATATGTATGTGTCCAAATGTATCCACGAAGGTTATTATACGCTATGCATACATGTAAATGAAGGTCCATAGACAAAGGGGGCAAGGAGGGCAGTAACACCCCTCAGAAACAGAAAAAATTTTGTTTCTCACAAGGGTCCGACAAAGAAAGGAATGAAAAATTCTCAAAGGAGAGAATGAAAAATATGAAATTGTGAGGCAGTTTCCATTGGCTTAAATATGTGAGCTTGCTTGTTTAATTTTTGAAAATACGTGTTCTTGTTACTTAAGATGACTTAGTAATCATAAAAATGATTAGCTGCATACTTACTTATCGTTGCATACCTATTATAGCGTAATAACCTTCGTGAACACATATGGACACAGACCTTACCAATACCGATATTAGGTACTTTCCGATTCATTTTCACCCGGTACTCACGCAATAACTGACTTTCGGCCCCAAAATTCAGAAAGTTTCTGACCACCCCCCGATTGTTGGCAAAAACTTGCGTTTTTGGCCATTTTCAGGTGCTTTTTGTTGTTGATTAAAGCCAACAGATTGTGCTAAGGTGGCACCTGATTTGAATTGTAATACTGAAATTTACAACTAACAGACTCTGTATAACATTATTAATTAGGCATACGCAACACGTTCCATTTTTGAATAAGAGCAATCACGATTTTTTACCTTTAAGTTTAAATTTCAAAGTGTGACAGTTCAATCGACAGTTGATGATGACTCATCGAAAATTATCAAAATGTAGTACACTTATAGAAACTATACGTGGGAGTAAGGGATCTGAGAGGTTTGGAACCCACCCACCAGAATCTGAAACCCCTCAGAATCGGTAGTCCCAGAATTGTAATTTTGGTGTTATGTTTGGCAATTCGGCCCCATCAAACCCCCAGAATTTTGAAGCTGCCCATGTACGATAGGCACCAATAGAAGTAAATAATAGGAAAAGTATAACTTTGAGATAGTTGGCTTGCAAAATCTGATAAGCGTTCGCTCGAGCTTCGTCCGAGCCCTTTGCCTGCAGCGAATCTGTCGAGTCTAATATACGACTCAACCAGGATTCCATATCTGTCTTCGCTGCATTAATATCGCGCGTATAAAATTCCTCTATTTGTTTACTTGATTCCGCATCATCTCCGGAACTCCTTCGAGAAAAATGCACACAAATTTGAAAATGTAAAGGAAAAATGCGCAAAATGGTTTCGAGGAAGCATGCAGGATTTGAAGAAAGGCATGCACATACGAACGTGTGATGCGTTCAGATTCAATGCTTTTAAATTTGTCGTAAAAATCAGACATGTAACAGCTCAAAATTTTGGTAAGTCAGCCAATTGTAGGAAGAAAGGTAAATAACCTTCAATTTTTGGCCGAAAATGGCAAAAAAGGCACGTAAAAATAGTCAAAAAAAACAAGTTTCTGGCAAAAAAATGATGGGTCAAAATTTTTGACTTTAGGGTGATGGGGAACGATCGACTTTGGGTGGGGATCAGACATGCACGTTGGAGAGGTTGTGGGGCTAGACTCCCCAAAATATAACAAGAAATTTTGTGGTAAAAATAAGGCAAAACGAGGGCCGAAAATAAATTAAAATTGAAAACTCTTCAAAGTTGCTCGAAATTTACCAGAAACCATCGAATAAGGTAGGTTTAACGCTACTCTAGCATTTAGACCAGTTTTAAGGCCATTTTGGCCCAAAAAGCTCGATTTTTGACCCCCACCCAGAACGGCTGATGTCCCAGATAAGCCATGCTGTGCATCTATGGTGGGGATCCCCGCATCTCGCCTGTTACATGTATGTCTAGAAAAGTAAAAAATTTAAAAAAAACCAAAAATCATAAGATTGGATCCTAGTCTCGTGATATCTAATTTTTTCAAAAACTGGCATTTTTATAGCTTTACAAAAAATTATAATCTAGCTATTTTTCGACAAAATTATGATATGAAAATTGTAGTAAACCGAAATTTCAAGCTGTTATACGTACCTGTATACATATCGGTTACAAATGGACACGGGATGAGAGGAGTATTAGCTCAACCTGAAATTTTGGAAAATCAGGTACTGGGAGGCTATCTTGGGAAAATTTAAGGCGTAATAGAATTTTTGAGCATTGGATGGAAAAAGTCCAAACGTTAACGAAATTTGTAATTAAATCAGTTAGTTTACAGAAAATGTTGATTATTTGGATGAAGTTCTGCTTTTTATTATCAATAAAATTTAAATACAAACTGAGTTCACGACTTAAACATGATAAAAAAACATGTATTTATTCGATAAAATTCATTCTAAATTTAATCATCTTCATCAAAAGCAGCATTTCAAGAGGTTAACGGAAGGTCGTAAAAAAGTTTAAGAAGCTGAAAAGGCATATTATTATGACCGATGTTTCCTATTTGAGCATTCCCTGGTTTAACTCCATCAAGCCACACACGTACTTATGGTTGAAATATAAGTTAAAGGATGGTATCCAATAGCACGGGTGAGAGGCAGTGTTAATCCCCCTGAGCTTTAGATAAGTGATGGCTATATCGCCATGGCTGGAAAAAACATTGCTACATATGTACTCGTAGCCTTTTTTGGCTCAGAAAACTAGCTATATAGCCTTTTTTAAACTAAAAACCATACCGTATGAGTTCAGAAATGCTATACAGTTGTTTTTTCTAAGTTTTAAAAGGATTTATAGATTTATCCGATTTCAAGAAGAGCTAAATAGCTATTTTTAGTCCAAAAAAGCTATTAGGTATGTTTCTGAGTCTAAAAAGACTATATACAGGGTTGGCCATAAAAAAGACTACACCCGATGTTACACCATAACCTGGGCAATAGTGGTAATAGAATTTTACGACAGTTTGTGTGATAGAGCGGATTTCCTAAACATCACTTTGACATGTTTAAACCCCATAGCTTCTGCATTGTCTCTCATTACTAAGCATATTGGTATCCTTTTTTGACAATATATGCAATCAAAAAATTAATTAGCACATATTATAAAACTTTAGAGTTAATACGCGACCTACTAGGTATTAAAAGTTCATTATATCGTCAAAAGATGGAATATACATATTGACGACAGAACCAATGACACCTTCGGCGTTTAAACAATATCAAATTAGCAGCTTAACAAAGCACGATAACGCACGAACCGTTCGCAACTGATCAAAAGTTTTTACATAGTTCGAAAGCAGAGATTTTTATCTATTGAATGCAGTTGGCCTTAAAGCTTTGCCGAAGTTATGACCTTTAATATCGGAGTGTAGCCTTTTTTTGGCCTACCCTGTATTTGTCATAAATGCTCGTAAACGATGATTTTTAAAGAAAGGGATCGTTTTTTGCAAAGCACTCAGCTATCTCCAAGCTTCTGATTTTCACCCATCACTGGAAGTTTGACCTGGCGCACCTATGAAGGAGGGATTCCACCAATCCCTCTAATTCGCAAACCCGAATTATAGCTATAAAGTACTATTGAACTGTTTTTTAAGTTTAACAATAAGTATCAGATGCACTGCTCAATCTGTGATCGAAAAATATTTTTAAAATTCTTATCAAAGATCAGCAACAAAAATTTTGACCAAGATTTTCACTAAAAAGCGGAAAATACTTTTGAAGCGCGCAGCTCGCTTCATAATACATTTTGCTTTATACAACAATCTATGTATTTCATTCACAAGTTATAAAATCAATCTGGAAATGAGTTGGAAAAAACGAAGTTAGAATACATACATAGGTATGCATGCATTACACACTGGAAATACTAAGTCAAAAAAAGAATAAATGATAAAGAACTACAATGTTTCGTACTACATAAATTTAATATTACAAGGATAGATGTGTATTTTTTTGATGATTTTAGCCCTTTTATCATGATTTTTCAATTTTTTTCGGCGCTTCGCGAAGGGATAGCACCCATTTACGACGTTTACTGACTCTCTTGGCGCTCTACAATACCTAAATTTACGTCAGAATAGTAATTTTCGTGCAGAACAAAGATTTTGTGGATTCCACAATGCATTCTCGAGTGTTTTTGGGCGATTAGTGTCGATTTCTGCATTAATTTTGCGAGTTTTCTATCATAAGAAAACTTTGAAAAATTTCAAGATTTCTTTTACTTTTTTGCATCGAAAATAATTTTGCCTATCAAAAGACAGCGAAAAAGCGGTACTTTGAGCATAATATACGAATTTTTGGACAATGTTTGATACTTTTAGGAAAATTCCGGGTTCCGCCTTCCCCTGTCAGAAAATCCTGGATCCGCCACTGGATATAACTAAAAGGGTATTAATCTAATTAATATAAGTCGCGATACCACAAAAAATGATTCAAATGAAGAAAAGGAGGAAGGAATTAAAAATAAAATAAAAGAACAAATAAACGGAAAGGTGAAAAATTCAAAAACATGTAGATAAAAAAGCGGGTATACAAGGAAATAAATATGCTAGTGGACAAACGAAAATAGACAAATTAGGAGTTGGTGTAGTCTCTACATAAAAACATTCTTACTCGCAGAAGCTAGTAGCAGCATCGAAGTAAGCTTCAAGGCTGGTTTGAGACATTGATGAAAAGACCGATTTCTCTTCAAAAGTCATTGGCAAATAGTGTGATATTTAAAGATAATAAAAAATAATTACATTCAATAATCAATTAAAAATCAATCACAGTCTATAGCCATAGCATTACATTTGCACACTGAAGATATATTAGGTCATATAATTTATCAATCTCCAAATCTTGGTGTAGAACATTAATACTAAAAATTTACAGATCTCAGGACCAGATGTAAACAAAAAATGAGAAAAAATTCTGTTTTGGTCAAATAAACCCCTATAATAATTTAAATGATGTAAAGCGAAATTTTCATTGGACTACTCAGAAATTGTTATTGGAAAAAGACTTCTGATCTTCTGACAGTTTTAAAATTGAAAAAAAAAACATTTTCGAAACCAGTCCACAAGAAAGCACCTTATTTAATCGAGCAATATGGATGATTGTCCGGCCCGAAGCGAATATATTCATTGGCATGGAAACGCTTAACACGCTTCAATATAAATGAATACCTGGGCCCCAAAACGTTTACTGTTAAATCTTCATTTAGTAGAAAAAATTTAATTTCCAAAAAATATCGCCCTTCAAATTTACTTAGTCAAACTTTCCCTCCAGCTTACCTCATAAAAGTCGGAAAATGCTATCGCCCAAGTAAGCCTCCGAGCAAGCCTGATGAGCAAATAAAAGTGATAATGATTCCTTTTCTTCGAAACAGATTCGAGTATGTATTTTTTCACTGCTGGACACATATGCTTACTGGGTATATGAGGGGTATCCTTCTACCAGGACTTTTGGAAGGCATACACCCCTCAGCATTTTGGACCAAGACTAATATCTTAAGCCATGAAAGTGCGTCTTATGACGCCTAACAGTGCAATTTCGAGTACGCATAATTATTTTTCAAGCAGCAGACTGCTCAATTGACTCATCCAGACACTTTCCTTTTATTATTTTGCATTATGTTACAGGTCATTCCATTGTCCTAATTGTAATTGCTTTCAAGCGAATTTCATGATAAATATGTATGAGAAATCAAATACGACTAATTGAATACAAAATTTTGACATTAAATAGCTAACTCACTTACCCCCTCCCCCAATAAAATTCGATTTACCCCTTCCAGAGCTTTTGACCATGTGCGTGTATTGGCGACATACATAAGCCAGCCTTTCAATATTATGCTATAGTAAAATTTATGATGTGCGTACAAATGCCTCGGGTATTTTATGTACATATACGCACTGTACAAACAATAAATTTTTTGGCTATTATGAACTAAATGCTTTATGCAATTTACCTCCATTTCGTTCGATTTTTCTGCAGTCTTCATCAGGTCCGACTTTGTCATTTTCTAAATCAATGTATTGAGTCCCTTTCAATTTTAATTGCTGCACACTCTCTTTGAGATCACGAAGTTCTTGTTTGATGGCGATTATTTCGTCGCTGAAGAAAGTCCAAAAAAAGCTTCAGAATTAACTTGGAAATAAGCATTATCTAGGAATACATATGTTCCTTATATTCTACTTTAGAAAACCTAGTGATTGGCAGGCAATTCTAAGGACATAAGTTGAACATTCTACAATAAAAGATTCTGCGAAACAGACTAGATTTCTTATATGGGAAAGGTAGGACTGACCAGAGATAAGTGAAATACAATTGTTCTTTTCACGTAGAGCCTCCTATATGTTCTTTATGGTTGTTTGGTCCCCAACAGAATTGCTGCTAAGAATACGTGATGTTTTAAATGTTTTTGGAAATTTTTCGGCTCAAAATATCAAATTTTTACAAGTATTTCTTGACTATGCACACATTATTTGATTGATTTTTTTAGGAAAATGTAATTTGCGCAAGGAGGAAAACATCGTAATAGTTATTGATATAGACACATTCAAATCAAAGATGCAAATTAGAATCTTTGAGGCTGACCCCAGAATTCCTGTTGCACACGTCTGATAAAAAATGTAAAAAAATCATAAAATAATGGTACGAGATAATTTAATAATAGATATATTTCTATTTTTTTAAAGAAAAATTGGCAAGATCTATAGAGAAATTGAATGATAAATTACTTTATCTACCATTACCTGGAAAATATTATCTTTTACAAGAAAAATTTTCAAAAGATTGCTTACATTATTGTTACTTGTTTTATATCATTCTTTACATCGTTATTCCTTTACATACCCGAGCTAACCCCGTATAATGATAATACTTTTTCTAGCTACCTACTTAATTATCACAGTACAGCAAAATAGCGAGAGGAGAAAAACAGACCTTTGTTTTAATTGGGTAGATACTTCTAAATTTTCCCAAAGACAGCTGTATATTAAATGGCAAGGGAGTCAGATTGTGTAATGAAGCTTACTTCAAACGAGCTAAATCAAAGGACTTCCGTCTGAATTTGTAGTAAACGAACACACATGTCAAACCGAGCAATGTTCCAGTAAACGAAGATGCAGCAATCATAAACACATTACGAAGACCGCGCGATGAAGAGGTCATTAGAACCAAATAAGATAAGTAAATAGCATACTGCCACAATACAGCCGCAAAACGAGCGAATTGAACATATCTATTCGATGATAAAAAACAGGTTCAAATTGTCAAATTGTAGTGCACACGTCGTCAACTTTTATGCAAGAGGTACAAGGCTTATTCACTAATACGCCGTAAAACATGTGATACGAAACTCAAAATTGAATACTCCAATATGGACGTCCGACAGATAAAAAATCGTTGCTTTTTAAATTACACAGCATTTTATTTCGAGGGGAAGAGGCCGAAAATTTTGAGGTCAGATATCTCGAGAAACATTCGGAGATGCGCAAAAATGAAGGGGATTTTTGAGCGTATCTCGACGAGCTCCATACAATAGTAGAGAAAAATTTCAAAAATTTTCACTTTATTCCATACTCATATTACACAAATCTATCGTTTAAATAATATAAACAATTGATTTCTCATCATTCATTCAATCAACGAATAATTACCTACTAATGTCTTTGCATTAATCTTTGTGATTTACAAAGAAAAAAGAATATAGGAAATGCATTACTAGAAAATTCGACACGTACTACATGTCAAACTCAAATTTGAATGGTTTTGGGCGGGCTAGTAGGCAAAAAGTATAAAGAATAAATCCGGCGCGAAGCACCGGAAAATTTTGAGTTTACTAGCTCAAAAGTACGCTGAACACCTGTTTTAGTAGCGCTTTAGGCCAACTTCGAGAATTTTTCATTTTTTACTTTGTAGGACCCTTGTGTTTCCAAAATTAATTTTCATTTTCGTAGGAGGCCGGCCCCCGCCCCCCCTTGATACGGGCCTGCCCATACACATGCATATAATACATAAAGGAGGAATCTTGGAGTTCGTGCTTCTCGACGAGAAGGTAGCAAACCTGTTTTTAAAGAGAAATCGGAGGCGTCTTAAAAATGGAGGAAGCGATTTTATAGGTCCAGGTTTCGTATATTGGGGATTCAAAATAATTCAGCGTAGGTGAAATGTAAATTTGGCAAATAAGTGAGCACGGGATGGTGTATCCCGGCCAGTCAGATAAACCGAATTCCATACAGTTGATTTTGCTGCTCCCAAAGTTTGGTCTAAAACAACTTTCCTAAAAAATCTTCTAAAAGCTTTTGCTGTTTCTGATCAACAAATCATAGAGGACCACCGTCAAGAATAGTTGCACAGACCCCGCTCAAGATTCCAAACCTTTGAAAGCGTGCCGGCTAGGCTTAAATAGCAGAAATTAAAAGTATTGATGTTTATCCTATATTATTTCATGCAGATAAGGCCGCTTCGTCTCCTCCCGAGGTGAGAATGCTAAAAATTAAGTTGCTTAACCAATTGGAAGATTAATAGAAAAGTTCTGTTTGAACAGTTCAACTAATTGTCTACACATTTATAGTATTTTTTAAAAATGGTAAATGGCATGCACAGATGGATAAGTTTACATTTATACATAAAGGAAGCCGATCTTCTTTTTAATAACCCATCGGAATGCCATACGCTTTAAACTAAAGTGAAAAAATTTATTACTGAAACAACGAAATGACACTAACAAAGTAAGTTATATCCCGACACGCACGAATAAAACTATGTACTCGTATCTGAGCACAAAAAACACTAATCATCAATTCAAGAACGACGTACAATGGAACAAGACGTCAAAAGGAAAATGTTCTACAACATACACCTATTTCTTCCGCAAGCAACATCAACAATGAATACGTAGAAATTAGCCAAGCCAAGGCATGATTTACAAAGAAATGTGTAAAAGCATCGTGCAAATATGGCTAAATTCTCTTATATACACATTATTCAGTCAGATGGTGGAGACAAATGATGCTTTAAAAATAGATTTAAAAAATTTGCGCTGTACCACCTTATTTTTATATCCAAAAGACTTTATCGATTTCTTTATTTATTTAAATAAATGCATGTATCTGAACTTAATCTTGATCTTTTCTTTATTGTTGTTCTACATTTATTTTCAAATTTACAGTACTCTCCATGAAATTTAAGTCATCATCATCATCATCCATCCTAAACTTCACTTTAGTATACTTGTTAATGTTGGAATAAAGAATAGTCGTATTTATGCATATTGATCGACCGACGAGTCTCAACCAAATCTAAGGATAGGCAAGGGCATTCATGATCTGAGATTCAGGAGGTTTTCACCCTTCCCCTAGAAAATTTTGAAACCCCCCAGAATTTGAGATTTAATTGAATCGAATTTTTATGATATCCTTTCGATTTTTTTGTTTTTCTGCTCTAGAAAGATAGAGCATCGTCTGAAACGTCAAAAAAAGATAATTTCGACGCGATTCCACTGTTTTTAGGCCCAAAAAAGCACTTCAGAACTTCATCCACCCCGAATTCCTATGCTATGCATTGTCACGTATACTTAAAAAATCAATGTCTTAGACAAAAACCATCCAAGAACCGAATATAAGTTGGTCCTCATTAAGCAAGGAATACATGTTCCTGTGAGGTCAAAGGCAGATTGAAAATGCGAGTTCCATGCAGGCACGTAGCTGTCCGTCCTATTTTGGGGGGACCAACACCAATTTTTGAGGAAGTCCAAAGAGGCAAAAAAATAGCACAAAATAACGTTTAAAAAGTCAGATTTTTCCGATTTTTTTCGAATTTGGGTAGGGGGTCCGTATCCCCCATTCCCCCAAGGATATGTGCCTGGTTCCATGTATTTGTTAACTTTATGGCACCTCTTTCCACCTCAGTGCAGTCATGCTCAAAATCGAAATGACGAACTCGAACTGATGCTCACATAAAGTCTGACGTGTTGACTGTAATATTTTAACGAAATGCGGGACATGAAAAGCGAGTAGTCACACAAACATCTTACAACTCTGGATCACATTTTGAAAAGACCTTTCCATAGCAAGAACAACGAATAACAAAAATTCAAACAGAAAATGAAAATAAAAACTAAGCTTATATAACGAAAATCAATCGTTACTCGACTTTCTTTATCGCAGTAAGAACCTTAGATCCTTGTTGTCTCCAGATGCCATAAAGAATAAGGAGATGGCATATGTGCAAAGATAAACTGCTCCAGTTGGTTGACGGATAAGTGTTCCAACTGAATTCGATAAGACCAATTATGGCTAATCTAAAATAGACAGAAATAAGGTGAAAACATTGAAAAACATAATCGCGTACATACATAAATACATGGGCATACACGAAAGAGGGGGTGGTGCGGCCCCCCTAAGACCCAAACTTCTTTAAAAAATAGGATAATGCAGGGAAGATAAAAAACGTTTGCAGCGTCTTATCAGAAAATTCAACATTCTCGGCGCTTCGCGCCATTAATTCTTGTTTTTAGGTTACCAACAAAAGTCAATTTCTGATGACCAACATGCGACTACAAAATTCCCTCTTCTAAGACAACGTTAAATTTCATATAAAAACACTACATAATCGATTTGAGGCTAATATTTTGATGGACACCAAAGCTCGAAAAACTTTTTTTGACCGGAAACATAAAAGCAGTGTTTTTTCTACAAGGTCCGTTTGTACATGTACAAAGATGGTCCCTAAAAGTCTTTGTACATTTTGTACACACAAATTTTTGGGTAGTAAAATATGGTACACTAGAAATTTTAGTGTGGCAAAAACAGAGTTGTTCGACCTTTGGCAGTGTATTTTAGCTAATTTCTGGATTCTGAGGGCAAAAATCACTAATAATCGTCATAAAACGGCGCGAAGCGCCGAAAAATTTGAGATTTTGTAGAACACACAATTACTCATTTCGACGCGAAGCGCAGAAAATTTTACGAATGTTAAAGCTTTTTTGCAGGTTTTGTCTTCCCAAAAATCTTTGTGCATGTACAAAGACGGTCCCCAAAAGTCTTTGTACATCGGGAAAAATCTCTGCCGAATACAAAAAACACTGCGTAAAAGGTGCACGTTATTCGGTGTACCTAAACAAATTTGAGAGGAAATTCTCACCCCGGGAAAAAATATTCTCCCCCTTACCCCCTCCCTCACCCCCTAGATACGGGCCTGCATACATCCATAGAAACATGCTGAGTCCTATGTAAATTTCATGAGAAGTGTGCCAAATGTACAGAGGATAAAGCCGCTAATTAATTGACTGTATATTGACTAAAATAATTTTGCAGACTGTATTATTCTAGATAATGCTCGTTTCTCTCATGTTTAGAATTCATTGAAGAATGATTTCATTCATAATATCGAAATGCTTAAATCCTGATCAGGATTGGGTATATCCACAGCCTGAACTACATCGCTTAATAAAATTTAAATACCATATACTAAATGTAATCTTGGGGCTTCGAGCGTTTCACCCTCCAGAAAAGTTTTCACCCTCACTCAGTGTTTTTGTTGTACAAGGTCCGTTTGTACATACATAAGCAAAGATGGTCCCAAAAGTCTTTGTACATTTTGTACACACAAATTTTTGGATACTAACATATGGTACAGTAGCGATTTTAGTGTTGCAAAAACAGAGTTGTTCGACTTTTGGTAGTGTATTTTAGCTAATTTCTGGGTCTCTAAAGACAAAAATCACTAAGAATCGTTTAAAAAACGGCGCGAAGCGCCGAAAAATTTGACATTTTCCCATTTGAAATGCAATTTCTGCCATTATAAAGATATAAAGAACACACAATTACTCATTCCGGCGCGAAGCGCCGAAATGTTTGCGAATTTCAGACTTTTTTTGCAATTTTTGTCTTCCCAAAAATCTTTGTACATGTACAAATACGGTCCTGAAGTCTTTGTACACCGGGAAAAATCTTTACCGAATACAAAAACACAGCCCTCACCCCAGAGAGTTCGCCATTTTTCTAAAAATTTGTAGAAAAGGTGTTGTTTTAAGCGTTTTATCCACCTATTTGCTCAAAAGTGTCGAACTTTTGGCGTTTCGAACCATATACTCATTTTTCCAATATATTTTTAATTTAGTCAAATTAAAAAAAAATAAAACTATACATACTTGAATGTGCAAAAAAAATTCTGCACCTGAATTACTAGCAAGCGAGGAAACGAATTTGTAGAACGAGCTATTAGAAGCACTTAATAATATCTCGCGCACGGAAAGCAATTTTTAGCACTAAAAGAAGTATGTATGCACACAGGCAATTGCAAAAAACATTTCTTACGGCTTTAGTACAATCTGACACAATAAAACTGATATCTTTCTACGCCTTTCTACAGTTCAAACCGTTTTTGTGATCGATTTGCATAATCGATAAAGCAGTTGTCGTTCACACAATCGATTTCATGAAATATGATAAAACTGTAATTGAAAACTGAGACGAGAAGCTTAGAAAGTGAATCAATACAGAAACTCGGGATACAAAATCCTATATTTGAGGAAAGGAAGATCCAACTTTTATCCGTGGATAACCTCTTCTATGCTGCAAACCCCAACTGTGCCGTCTGTCAAATTTGTTAAAGATAAATGTAGGTGAGACAGCTATCTACAGCGATGAGAAAAAAAGAAATGCTTGCTGAAATCAGAAGTCATACAAATTATAACAGAGAAAACAGCGCGATGAACAAGAAGTAAAGTTATGTACCTCATGATCAAAGGCCAGCTCGTAATAGTCCATATTAGGAAAGGCAAAGTATGAAAATACCACACGTAAAACTGATAATGTAGGCTACGACTGAATACGATTCCGATAAAATTTGAAGTGAATAGGACGAACAAAATTTCTAGAATAAACTTCTAATAATCAATAGATAATCATAGTAGGATTTAGCATTCGCATGCGCAAGTAACATGAAACATATTAACTAAACACCTAAATCAAATTAAAACATGCAATTCAAACAAAAAATCAGATTATGTAGTATGAATGAATCTTTGTATAAGTGAACTATGTATGACTTTCAGTGCCAATCCTTATACTAAAGCGCCGAAGATAAATCGTATTTTGTTTTCCATCGCATATTAATATTCATAACAAAAATCGTAATTAAACTACTAAGCATATGCATACCTCTTTTATCTAACACTGTTTTCCCGCTTTTTTGTAAAAGCGTCAATCTGAGGCCACCTCTTTGCCTGAATAAATATTGCACATATCAGTTCGCTTGCGTAGGGATACAAATACAATGAAACGGTTCGAAAACATAATCTTATGAGCAAAAAAGCACATATTGGTGTACTGTACAGGATGGAACATCTAACTATCCGCAGTGTTTTTCAACCATTCATAGGTTCTTTAATAATGGTTCGTTTCACATTCAATGAAAATCTGACCAGAGAAAGACTACTTAATTGCAAAACAAGTTCCAAAGTTTTCTTTGATTTGAAACAAGCAAATTGATCAAGCACTACACTACTTGCACGAATGCACAAGGTCGGCTTAGCCAGGGAGGGTAAAATTGAGATTTTGGGGTAAAGAAGGGGTAAAATCCTAGATTTTTATGTCAGTGCACTATTTTTGGCTCAAGCTGGTCGGGCAATACCTAGCCTTTGGACCCGTCAGCGAGGGTAATAACACCCTCTTACCACCCTCTTCTTCCTGTGCATGTGTGTTTTAAAACCTTTAGATCGACTTCCAGGAAAGTCGCTAAATACCGAATTTTAAAAGCAAACAATGCTGGATGTTTTCAGCACTAAATTAAGTTAGATGGTGACCATACAAGTACCAGGGAATAGGGGAGTCTGACCCCTAGCAGAATGGCTGCTGACCCCGCAAAATGGCTGCGACCCCCAGAATTGTCTTCGCGCCTTATGCACAATTTTTGACTATACTTTGTTCAATTTTCTTGATTTTTCAAATTTTTTTCGATACTTTTTAAATGTTTTTATGTTCTAGAAAGAACGAGCATTGCCAGAAAGTCTAAAAACAGTGTTTTGACATGTACCCGACGTTTTTTAGCCCAAATAAGGCACTTTTTGAAATTTTTTTGGGCCTGACCCCCTCGTAAGCTTGAAGCTAGTGAAGTGTCTGACTATCTTGTCTGTTTTAGATAAAACTTCTTATAGGAAACTATGTTCGAAAAACACTGCGGATAGTTAAATGGTCCGCTTTATATATACGAACGCCTATGTCATAATATAAGTAATGAATGCGAATTTACATTTCGTGCTTTTTTAAGTAAAAAATTGTTTAGGAGGAAAACATGTATGCAGGGTCGTACTTAGGGGGACAAGAGGCGGCCGCCCCCCTTAGCTATAATAAAAGTAATAAAAAATTTGAAAGGTAAGATAATGCACGGAAAGATGGAAAGTTTACCTGTCTTTGACGTAAAATCTTCAAATTTTCGGCGCTTCGCGCCACATATGAAGTATTTTTCATTATTTCGGCTCAAGCGACCAAAAAACGACACTTTTTATACGTTTTTGCGAGCTGTCCCGACAAATTTCCCGATATATAGACCAATTTATGTTCAGTCCACCACCATCCCCCCTTGGCCGAATCTTGGATACGGGCCTACATATATGTAATGTATATTTTTTAACTTGAATATGATGATGAATATTAACGGATTCTCATAACGAAATCGAATAGTTTCCACTGAAAATCAAACAAGCGTGCAAAATGTATGCGAATCTACTCAGTTAAGCTAGCTAATTATCGGTAAAACAAAATAAATATGAGCTTCTAATTAGATCTGAAACATAACATCAGAATGCATATGCTGTGAATCCACTAAAAGAGAAAAAACGAAAAAAGATAAGAAATAATCTAGAACTAAGCGTGCTCCGTGTTCGGGTAAAAACAACAAATTTGAACATGTTTAGCTGAGGAAGCCGAATCCGTCTGCTGAATGTCAAACGACCGACCTGAACCATGTCGAAAAGGCGAAGGCAAAGAGAACCAAAATATGAGCCAAGAGCAGAGCAATGTGCAGTTTCTTGTCGATGAAAATATCTTCGGGTAAAAATTTCCAATTTACGGTCCATTCATGAAAGAAGACGCGTCCGAAATTAAACGACCTCGACATGTATCCAACAGGATTGATCAGCAAAAATGGAGCTCCGACGAGTAGTTGAAAACCAACGTCGATATTTAAAACAATGTATTGAAGATTTTAACGCCAAAAAAGAAAAAGTCGAAACAATGCAAGGAATAAAGTCTAATCAAATTTTTCCGGCTTCATTTAAACAATATATAAGGAGCGAAAACATTTCCCTATAACTAGGTATGTATGTTAAGGGTGGGCCACACAAAAGGCTTCACCCAAATGTTACCGGACATTACTTCGGTATTTCTAATATAAAATCTTAAGTCAATGTTGTTAGATAGATGAAAATCTTCTTGTTCAAATGGTGTAGAAAATTTTGGCATTTATCAGCGGTTCGGGTACAACTACAACCATTTATTTACACCATATCTCGATATCGTTTAAACCTCAAAAGTTTGTTCGGTCATTTCATGAATTTGCTAACCCTTTTGACGATATTTTGCAGCTTTTGCTTTTAGCAGGAAGGAGTACCTACTCTAGGATTCAGCCAATGTGCTGATAATTTCTTTCGACTGAAGATATTGTCAAAAAAGGGTACCAAATACTCAGTGATAACACACAATACAGAAACCATGGGGTTTAAACAGTATCTAGTGTAAGGTGTACACCAATCGCCACAGCGCACAGAAAAAATAAACAAAATTTTTTGTACATTTAAAACATGCATAAATGCAACTAGTCTCAAATTTTTATGTCAAGATTAGCTCAAATTGTGATACAATATTGGGTGTAGCCTTTTTGGCCCATCCCGTATGTATACATATGACATGTGTATACTTTAAAGAGCGAGTATCAATTTTATAATGTTTATAAAATAATTCTCTATCATCTTAATCATACTCGAATGCAATACTTTCCAATTGAAAATTTACTAGAAGAATTCAGAAGATTTTAAACGAAGATTTTCACATACGAGTGAGTATGTTGAAGAGCGAACCATCGTGAAAACTGACTTATCTATGTAAGTAAAAAAATAAATAACTTTTGTCATATGTACGTAATTACATACATATGTAATGTGCGTGTAATAGGAGGTATCAAATATTTCAGTCTTCCCATACTGGCATGTTAAATCCAATCTAGTTAACTTTATAAAAACCAGTTTATGCCAACCGAAATCTCAAAATCAACTTAAAATCAAGGTTCTTATTTACGTCGAATAAGTTTTCCATAAAAACCAATGCAATACTCAAAAAGTGCATGTTCCGTGGCAATTGCGCGCTAACTTTGCGATCAAAACCTCAGAAACCACTAAATATAATTAAAACCTAACTAACTACTTAGTGTATCAAATTATAAATGACTAAATTTAAGCGATTCATTTTCTTTCATTTTACGACCCATTTACTTTTTAACGAAAGAAAACTTTGAAATTCACGGAACTGAACCTTAAATTAGTTTAAATTAAATTCGAATAAAACTTCCAATAGCGTAAGAAAACTAAATATGCATTTCATAATAGGAATATTCTCATTAAGCTCATATTCACCTTCGCAAAAAAATCTAATTTAGACTGAATCAACTTTATTAATTCAAGATAAAGTCACCTGTTTTTTTTAATTTAAAAAACTGAGGAGAAAAACTTAAGCTTCAAGATTTTTTCGTGCCTGAATAAAAATTACAAAAAACGGGAACTATGACTTGTTATTTTGAATATGATGGATTGCAAAATCACAAACTTAACTAAAGGTTCGAAAAAAGAAATGACTCTGCGGCAGTCTTTTTTGTACAAGGTCCGTTTGTACATGTACAAAGATGGTCCCCAAAAGTCTTTGTACATTTTGTACACACAAATTCTTGGGTACTATAATATGGTACAGTAGCGAGTTTAGTGTGGTAAAAACAGTTTTTCGACTTCCGGTAGTGTATTTTAGCTGATTTTTGGGTCTCTAAGGGCAAAAATCACTAAGGATCGTCCTAAAACAGCACGATGCGCCGAAAAATTTAACATTCTTCCTTTTGAAATGCAATTTCTACCATAATAAAGATATATAGAGCACACAATTACTCATTTCGGCGCGAAGTGCCGGATATTTTTGCGAATTTCAGATATTTTTTGCAATTTTCGTCTTCCCAAAAATCTTTGTCCATGTACAAAGACGGTCCCTAAAAGTCTCTGTACATCGGGAAAAATCTTTACCGAGTACAAAAAAACACTGCTCTGCGGTATGATCAGTTTTAAAATAGGTATATTGAGGTAGTCCAACCAAATGTAAGCTCAAAGATTTGGTAAGGTACATTATACTTGAATAAAAGCACAAATCGTAAGCTTCCAAATCGTCCTCCTGTAGCCGCACGCAGCGATCAGCAGAACTAATAATCCTGGAGCAAATAGCAGGATGTTCATTTTCACAGATACGGCCACGCTAAAAAAAGCACGTCGTCAAAAATAAAGGGATAAATCTACAAATTTAACAGATAGCATGCTATAAATGAATATTAGTCAAGTTAAGTGAAAGCACTATACAGTAGCAAAATGATATGTCTGTAATTGGGTGGACCTGAGCTAAATTATAATTAAAATATACCTGAAGAATATGCAAGCCATAGTCCAATTATCATTGAGCATCAACCAAACTGAGACGTACAGTAGTAACATTGCGATTGGATCATTAAATAGGCGCAATAGACATATGGAATGGATTCGATAAGCAGTTAAGCAAAGAAATATAAGACAATAGGGAGGAACCTATAATAAAAATACATTAAAATTATAAGATCACTAAAATTGAGTTGGCTTAATTAAACAAAGTTTTACACTGCAGAAAGGGAAAACAGGAGCATACATGTACAGCATGTGAATTCCGGGGGTCAGGCCCTAAAAATTTTCAAAATGGCCTTTTTTGGATTAAAAAACGATGGGTACACACGTCAAAAACACGGTTTTTTTGACGTTTCGGACAATGCTCGTTCCTTCTAGAACATAAAAACATGAAAAATTTCGACAAAAATCGAGTAAATTGTACAAAATATAGTCGAAATAATGTGTTTATAGCGCGACGCACCGAAATTATGAGACCTTTGAGCCAGAAATGAGCTAAAACGCTTGAAAAGGCACGCTTAAATTACAATTTTTACGAAAAATCGACTATTTTGGGGGGATCGCAGCCATTTTGCAGGGCGTCAGTTGACATTGTGGGGGTTTAACCCTCCCAGGAACACGTATGAACAAGAGAATTTTTAAGCTTGATAATTTATCGCAATTTCAGTTGGCGAAAGTCTGGTTAAGGCTGGTAGAAAACAGCTTTATGGCCATGCTACCCGGAATTACACGACCAGCTATAATCCAAGAAATCTTATCATTCACAGATCTGGTTCGTTTTAAACAAAAATACATCATATTTACACTTCAGCAGTAATTTCGCTTTACTGACAATTAAACCCATAAAGTTAAAGCCTACAATAATCAAAAAGAGAAATTATAGAAAATGATTGTCAAGTCAAATTGATTTTCAATTCCTGCATCTGAAATCTGAAGCAATTAATCATCATTTTCCCCCTACAAATTTTTTCACCAAAAGAATTTGTGATTTTCTAATAAATTTGTAGAAAAGGTGCTGTTTTAAACCTTTTTAGCTATCTGTTAGCTCAAAAAGGTCAAATTTTGCGCCGTATGATCATTTTTTGACTGTACTTTGCTCCATTTATTCGATTTTTTAATGTTTTTTATTTTTTGTTTTTTTGTTCGAGTAAGATAGAGCATCATCAAAAACACCAAAAACGATATTTTTTGACGCGTATTTACCGCTTTTTAACCTGAAAAAGCTATTTTAGAAAAATGTTTTGCTTTCACTGCCACCAGAATTCCCATGCTGTGTATATCTGATAGTCAATATACACAAAAACCGATAGAATGACCTAGCAATAATTTTGGAACTAGAATCGCTCTCATTTTAAATGAGGAAATATTCCATGAAAACTTCATTTATGTAATCTTAAATCAATTTTTGCGTAAATAAATGAACGAGAAATTGAAGTATGCTTTTTGTGTAGAAGACAAGGATTTTGAGACTCGCAAAAAGATTTTCGGAGTCAATTATGTACAATGTTCAAAGGCTTTTTTCAGCAAAGTGACAGTAATTTTAACATTTTTGAGAAAAACACTCCAAATCGATCTTTGTACAATCTGGACCATTTTTTTAAAGGCTCAGAAATCGTTTGCATCTATCTATTGTTTTTTTTAAAGATTTTATGCATGAAAAATATAATTTATCGCTAAAAATTTACTTTTTTACAATTTTCGAACAATAGTTTACACAAAAAGTTCCAGTTCTTGATCTGAAAAATTTTTAAATTTGTAGTGTAAACTACACATTAACAATAGATAAATAGTGCAAACTTTACACAACTACTGGGTGTAGAGAAAACTAACAGTCAGATTCATACTTCTGACGTTACGTAGAACATTTTGAAAAAAATTAAGCCTCCGCAAGGCTCTAGAACTGAAGTTAATTTGCAGTGCAAACTTTACACAACCACCATTTATAAAAAAATTTAGTCTCTACAGTGGCCTGAAGACAAATAAATATTAGATGACGTAAACCATTTTACACCACTGTTGAGTGTTAACAAAAGCGCCCAACTGGCGTATCACGTTTGATTCATGGAACATTTTTAGACTTGAGATCATGTCCAGACTCATAACCGGAGAAGTTGGCAGAAAAAAAACAAAACACGTTTAACACACCCAATTTTTGACTTTACACCTCCCGAAAAAGCTAAATATTGATGTAAGTAAACGAAATTTGCTGTGACGCGTACCCCTTAGAAAGTACTTAATTTTTATTCTATTCGACCTATCCCGACTCCTAAAAGGAGAAAGTGGCGAAGAAAAACGGACAAAAACGTATTTTCCATTATCCGCCACATTTTGAACCTTAAAAATCTGAACCTTACTCCCCATTGAGTGTAAAAAAATTAAATTAGCGCCAGTTTGTAGCCTTTGAATCGTAATACGTTTTTATGTGAAAAACTTCTGTTCCGCAAAATATTTGAGATATTTACCAATCAAAATAGGGAAAAAACGTGCTTTTTCGCCCATTTCACACCCCTGATTCTGAACTTTACACCCCCATAGATAACTCAATATTGCGTTTTTTTAAACGGGGTTTGCTGCGACGTGTAGCCCTTACAAGGTACTTTTTTCTATTTTATTCAATTCATCCCGACTTTTGAGCGAAAAGTTTGCAGAGAAATCTTATACAAAATCTGTTTTGTACACCATCCACTAGAGGTAAAGTTTAACCTCGATCTAACTCCGTATTGTGCGTACAAAAGTTCGCTGGTAAATAGAAAGTAGCCCATAAGCCGTAGTACAATTCTATCAGAATAACTTTCTTGGGACTCCTAACCGAAGTTATTGGCAGACAAAAAAAACAAACATAAGTTTTTCACCTTCAGATTATTTACCCGCTTTACACTGCCACTCTGGAAATAAGTCACTTTTCAAAAAATAAAAAAACTAGTTTTGGGCTTACTTAATTGTCTACAATTTGAAAAAAACAGACTAAACAAAATGCAAAACTGAGTTAGATAAGTCGAGCGTCCTACCAAAATTTTAAAAAATCCATCTCATACCATTACAGTAAACCTTACACGCTCTTTAAACACCGAGTATTGATTTCAAAAAAGAATAAAAAAAGCACATGCACCGCCGCACCGAATTTTTTATTATCTATCTTTTGAAAAAATCGCATTTTCCAGATGTGTCCCGTTACAGCTGCAGGCGGGGGATGCACAGGTGTTAGGGGGTAACCAAGTATATTAAGGTTGTTGCAAAAATGGCTAACCATGGAAAACTAATCAAGGAAGTTTTGACAAAGTTGCTTAGGAACAACAACAACTCTCTGAATCATATTCATTTATTTTTTCCATTTTGCACATTCATTAAGGCAGTTTACATATTAACAACTTTACAAGGAAACATGCATATATGCCCATTACATTTGTCCTTTCCTAGACGTTTTAGCATTGCATTTTCACAAAAAAAGTATTATATTGTATTATTTATAATCCATCCGTCGATTTCTTCTTAATAGTAAAAAATTATTACACTGCAGTCAGTAAGTACTCGATATACCGATATTATCCCGGAAAACTAATATTGTTCATCATATTCTAATTTCTAAATGCTGCTTCGTATTGCACGGAAGAGTAAGAATAGAACTCGTCACTAGCATGGCAAAAGGGTCTAAGTGCATCCCCAGGTTAAAATGGAGTTAGATATATCATTCGATTCGTCTCGAAAAGTTTACACGTTAAACATGGTCTCGCACCACAGTAATGAAAATTCACTGTTCAATACGTCAGAGCCTAAAGGGTCTAGTACACTAAATGGTCTATGTCAAAAACTTTGAATTCGTTCTTCTCAAAAAAATCAAAACTGTACTTAGACCCTTTTGCCGTGCGGGAGGCGAACTGTGAAACTAAATGTCGAAAGCCAAAAGATAAAAATGCTTACAACTTGTGATTTCGCGTAAATACGCGTAACTACGAATATCAGAGCCACGTATATAATTGCAAAAATAAATTGCGCTCGTCTCAAATTTGTCCCCAAATCAGTCACGTAATACAAAGCCGAATAAATATACAGATGTCCAGCCGGGTATCTAAACGAATCAGGAAGAGAATAAAAGAGACACTAGCGTAAATTAAATAGAACGCAAAGCATAATAACATTCTTAACCAAAAACCCTAAATAAACCATCACACAAAAATAGTTAGAAAACGAAAAAACCAATCACAATGACTTAATAAAACAACTATTGTTACTTTATTAAATAATTAAAAAATAGGAAGGAGCCCGTCCATCTTTAATAAAAGATCCAATTTAAAAACACTTACACCAATGGACCTGTTCCGCCAACTAGAGTTGTGTAATCAAGGCTCTTATTTAGCACAAATCCTTGAACCTGTTCCATATATGCCGTCCAATCAATTTCGGTATCTGTAAAGATTACATAAACAACTGAAAATTTTGACTGCTTATATTTCATAAGAATCTGATACTGATAAGAATGTGCTTGTATAATCGACAATATACATAGGTACATACATGCACCTGGTCAAAATTTATGGGAGGGGGAGGATGGTTAACCAAGCTTCCTTGGAGGGGATGAATGAGTAATTTTCTTTATGTCAAACTTTGATAATTAATTCGTTGTATCTTACTCTTCAAGGATATTTGTGCTAAAATTTCCACGAAAACAAATATGTAACAATAAGGGCGACGGATTAACCTGTAACGTCAAGTATACACGAAATAATGAAAGAAAAGTGTTCGGATGAATGAATTGAAGTGTCTTCTGCTCGAAAAATAAGTATACATATGTGCTTGAAGTTATACTGTCAGACGTCCTTTAATGCTTTTTAATGGTTTGAGCAATAGGCTTTGGTCAAAAATAAATTGCTTAGATTTTGAAATTTTCGAAAAAAAATTTTCAGAAAAATACTGTGGCAGCTAACTAAATACACGCGTACATAAATAAACTGGACATACAGCCTTTCATCGTAAGAAGTGTACACGTGAATTTCCCTAACTAGACATTTGATCTTTGGAGAACAACGATGAAAACTTACACTTGATTCTTTGAATGATAATTGATGACAGAGCAACTTCAATGATAAGAAAAGGAATTGACGCAGAACCAAAATAAAGAGGATTAAGCAGCAAATTATTCAATACGGCTACGAATGAGCGTATAATCTTTCTTGCTCGATCACTCAGACTGACGGTACGCGGTTTCGGAGGTATTCTGATGCTCTCGCTACAACGAAATACGTCGGGCGCCATACCTGAAGCACATACGAGTAGGTAGCATATTGTGCGCGATTGGTCAAGAGTCCAGGCAACGAAAATCCTAAGATTTTTGACTTTTTAAACTAAAATGACTTCAAAAAGGTGGTGTTTATGTTAAAATAATATAAAAACTAGGTACATACTTTAAGTAACTCATAGGTAATTACAAGCAGATCTAAAAAAGTGCATTATTCATTATTTAAGCTCTAATCTTGCACCTTTTCCTCACAAAATTTCTTTTCGGAAACATAGACCCGAATCTCCTCCAGCTGAGAATAGAGGATATGATGACAGCGACTCTAAATTAAATATGTATGTACCTTACCTACACAAAATACACGCGCAGATGAATCAAAAGTACAAAACAGTTACTCTGCGCTAAATAATCAAGCATCGCTCAATAGCAGCAAGTCATACCAAAAAGAACACCCTTGGTAAATGTTGTTGGGTAATTTAGTTGCGATAAAAAGCTCGACTGGTGATTAATAGTTGAAAAGCGTGAAAACGACATTCAATAGTCATGATATAATGAATAATAAACTGATGACTTGATATCTATTTAAAAATTGACATTAGAGAATAAAATAATAAACAATAAATAATCAACATTAGCACTCTTAATACCTACAATTATTGATTCGAGATTGCGTGCAGAAACAGGTTTTTTAGTAAACGACCCCATGGATGTGTACAACGATGTTCGGAGTCTTTGTGAAAGCAATTTCTCGTAGCTGCATACATAATCCATTAAATCTAGAACTTTTCGAACAATATTACACACATATTCACGATGTACTATCGTCGTGTTTTCCATAACCAAATACTCCACCCTAAATTTCGTTAGACAAAGGTTCATGAATTTCCACGAATTTTCAGGTAGATATTTGCCAACAAAAATTTAGGAAGTTGACATTTAGCGCAGTAGGTACGACAAAAGCTCTTATTGCAATCAATGATGGACCCGGGATTTTCGCAATAGAGTTGTAACCCAACTTTCCCTATATAGCCGAAAATACATCAAAAAAATTCGCAAGTCACGCGCCAAATAGCTTCTTTTGCCGTTTACCTTGTCTACGTTCATTATAAAGCCACATTTTACAATGCTCTTTCTTGAAAAATCTCGAAAATTCCGCACCCTTTCCCCCAAAAAACTAGGTTTACCCCTCCCAGAAATTCTGACCGTGTGCACGTATGCTAATAAGTAATACTGCATTTATATGCAAATTCTAATTTCTGCAGTAATTGCGAAATATAGATACGATAAATGCCAACACAATTTGCAAATTTTATTAAACGCTTTAAAGTGTCATAAATTGCAATAATCATTGCCACAACGACAGCATATCAGATTCCAAGGGATGCAAAGTGCCAACAATGATCAGACAGTGAAGAGGCGATCCTAGGTCTTTCTGTTTCATTTCACTTAAACTGCAAGCCACGATCTTTTGATCGTCCCAGCCGATCCGAGCTAGTCCAACACACAATGTTTCCTCGGTTAAGACTAAAATAAAGAGCATAAATGATTTCACTCATTCTGTCATCTATAGTCTATTTTTTAACCTAAGGTATGGAAATCGCTCAGCAAAACAAATTCTTATTACTGTAACACCCGATTTCTTCATCGCTTGACCCCGACCTATAAGAAAAAATTCGCTACCTACTCTGCCAAGTAGGAAAAATCAGTAATACAGTAATAAGTAAATTAGTTTTCCGAGTGAATTAATGCACGGAATGGGACGTTTAGGCGCCGCCGTTTTGGCGCCACACTCTTTGTTATATTATTAATTATTTACATTTCATTTACGATTAAAGACAGATTCTGAAAGCCCATTCAATTCTCTGCGTGATGGTATAAATTACTTTTAGAATATCTTTGAATTTAGTGAGATAATCAAATGCATCTAAAAACACACTGGATTTTCTAGAGTTTTTCAGTCGTACACAAATGGATACTCATCGAATCGAAAAGAACAATATGCTATTTTGTAGCTTGTAGAACCTGCTTTCTGAGTATATAATTTATTTTAAAATTGTTTCAAAATTGATTTAATTAGAATAATTTATTAGTTGCTGGCGCCAAAACGGCGGCGCCAACACGTCGTAGACCCATTAATGCACTAACTTAAAAAACAGACTATAATATTATAATAAATTTACAATAAGAAGTGCTTAATGCTCAAAGAGTTACATATCAGTATTCTCTAAAGACTTCCAATCAGTGAACGACCGGGCCAAAATTTGGTCGGGACCAGGACCGGGACCGGGCTCTATAGGCTGGGACCGGGCCTCAATGTATGTCTTACTATGCAGGTGCAGGTATGCGTGTGTAGGTCATCATGTTTGGTGTGTATGTGAGTGTTTGTATAATGTATGTGAGCATTTACAATGTACATATCTATCTACCAGCACACGAATTGACTGCAGGCCTTCAAATTGGTAGGTTAATAGCAAAATCGTTCTAAGCAGCTTTAAATACAACTGATTTCTTATGCTGCTGTCCAAAAACATTGTTTTTTTAATATATTGCCTGCGACATTTCTAGTAGAGCTGTGCCGGGGCGGGCCAATGTTAGAGTTGATTATAATGTAGAAAATTGATAATGTTTTGGGCAGATTTACCTTCAAACTCAATTTCAAGCAAACCACAGATCTTGCTAATTCAAATCTCTATTTCACTATGTCAGATTGGTGCAAATTTCTAGTTAATAATCAAAATTGACATATTTTAAATTGCAATTCATATAGACGAGCATTTCCAGCTTGCTTGGTAGCAGACAGCTACTTCTATCAGAACAAATAGAATAATAAGCCTAAAAAAAGTGCAAAGTAAAGCACATTGAAAAACGCATCCAAGTCAGAGGAGTTAAATCCATACATGGGCAGCTCAAAAATTCTAGGGGGTCCAAAATGTTTCAAAGTCAAAAAGTGCCGGATAATAAATGGTAGAGCGAAAAAAACACCGTTTTCTCGCGTCTCTCAAAGAGAGCTATCCATTAGCATCAAAAAACCGCAGAAAAACAGAAAAATTCTGAAAATCAATTTCTGGGGGGTCTAGCGGATTTTTTTGGGGGGGGTGTGAATTCTGGGGGTCTAGATCCCCCGATGCCCATGTTCTGTTATATCTTGTAATCCCAACAAATATTAACGCTTGACGTGCATATCTACAAGCAAGAATATATGCATATGTACATATAAGGGGTAGGGCAGGGTCGTACTATGAGCATGGTAAAGCACGCTATTATTGGGCCCGGCCAGGCCCCGGACCCGGCACCGGGGCCTAGGCCCCGGCCCCGGCAAAAAAGGCGGCCCCGACACAGCTCTAATTTCTGGTGCACTACATATTAATCAATTTCAATGCAACATTTATTTTGATAAGATTTATGTATGTAGCTACTTTTCTCAATCGTAAAAAACGATAATAATTTGATTAAGCAAGTCTCTTATAGCAATGAAGTGGGTCTTTCCATGCATCGCTACACTCATTTAGTACAACGATTAAAATGATTTGCATCTCATTCTCTTTTTTAAAACAGATTTACCCCATCCCGAATTTATTTCGTCACAGCCTGATGCAAAATCATATGAATTTTTTTTGAATTTTTTGCTGCTAAAGCTGCATGGTAACTCAGAAAGATATTGAGCGATTGCCAACACGCTGAAAATTCACAAAAACTAACAATTTTATTAAAACAATCAGTGCTATTTCTCGGGAATTTTTGTGTTCAATGTATTGGATTCCTTGTAAGTCACAGAGATTAGAGACTTTAGATAAAGTACAGAAAAGCAAGGAGGCTGCTTAATATTTATTATGTTCAGCAGAAATAAATAACATCTGAGAAACTTTTAAGTTTGTCACTTAACCTTTGTAAATTGAATAAAAATGATGTCAAGAATCTTTTTAGACTCTAATCACAATCTTAATCTCGTTCAAAGAACCTAATACTCTGTTTTCCTATAATTTTCCTTAATTAATTTCAGTTAATTCTTGAATTTATGATCTTTATGGAAAATGGTCGAATAGGCGCTGTTCACACGATTTTTCTATGAGAATAACTCTGTAATTGCTATATTATGGAACAGAAGATGTTTTTGAAGAAGTGTATTTCTTGCGAGATATTCTCCGAAAATGCTGGAATAATTGCCTCAGTGTAAAAGGAATACTTCCTGGAATACTTTTTGTCCGAAATGTATTCCTTGTTAAGGATTTCATTTAAATATAAGAATTTTCTTCACTTTAACAAATATATCGCTTCAGCATTTAATGCTCATTTTTGCCTAAGATGCTAAATCGGGATTGGCGCAGTTCTCATTTTATGCTGATCTATGCTACGTTAAATTTTATTCAATTTTTGTAACAAATCTCTTCAAGTATGTCAGATGTGATACAGCTAAGAGAAAGTAAGATCTGTCTGGCACCAATTTCATAAAAACTCGATAAAACTAGTTAAAAGCTGTAGAGAAGTTAATTCAAGAACAATTTTAAAATAACCACAGTAAAATTAATGACAAGAAAAATGTTTCGTGACAACTCAACATGCTTTCCTAATTCTACTTGTAAAAGGCCCGGTCCTTTTCTGGCCGGGACCGGGCCCGATATGTCCGGGTTCGGGCGCCCGGTCGTTCCTTGCTCCCAACGCATCAAAGTTTTACAGAAATACTAATTTTGAAAGTGCTTCCAGCTTTTATTATTTTCTTATAAATAAAAGACTCTATACAATTTTAATAGTTTTCGGCGAAAATTGCACGCATAGAATAGTCGTTTCACAAAAACCTGCTTATACGCATATATACATACAATACCCATCAGACTTTGAAAAATAAAAATTTTTCCCAAGTGTGCGTGCGTTTTTCTGTGGCAAGCTGAATGACTTGTAATACTTTATATACTTCACCTTAAATTGCGTTGAAACTTTTTCATATATGTATGTACTTCACCTTAAATTGCGTTGAAACTTTTTACTCGCCTGATATGTAACTCGAAGAACTAATACTATTTATGTATGTACATAGGTGCAGCCATACATTATTTTGAGGTTTGTGGGGGTATACACCCCCCAATTTTCACCTTACAGGAATTTTTTTACCCCTAATTCGCAAATTTCAAAAAAATTCGTAGAAAAGGTGCTGTTTTAAGCGTTTTTAGCCATCTGCTTGCTCAAAAAGTTTCAAATTTTCGGCTGTCACATATTCATTTTTTAACTACATTTTTCCAATTTATTTGAACTTTTTCAATATTTTTCTCAAAGTTTTTTGTTTTTCCGATCAAGAAAGATAAAGCATCGTTAGAAACGATACAAAATATGTTTTTGAAGAGTATCCATCGTTTTTAGGTCTAAAAAGGCACTTTAAAAATTTTTCATCTTACTCCCCAGGATTCCCATGATGTGCATGTCTGCACTCAACTAATTGTTCGACATTTGATGTTAAGGAACGCAAGTTCGCTTCCCCGTGTTACAGTAAACCCAGCCACTGATGCAATTAATGATGCGATTTAGGCAGCTTATATTTATTAGTCACGATCTAATAGCAGATAATTCACGCATCAAAGGGTAAAATATTACTATATATATGTATATAGTCTTTTTTGAAGTCAGAAAACTAGCTATTTATAGCCTTTTTGGACTCAGAAACAAACAGCGATTTCAACAAAGTTACAAAATAATACACAGCTATTTTCCCGACTTAAAAAATGGCTAAATAACTACATATTTGTAGTCCAAAAAAGTTTTATGGCTACATTTGTGAGTACAGAAGGGCTATATCTTTGCCACTAATGCTCATTATCTATATTAAAGCGACACCATTGTTTTTTCGCTTTAGATTCGTTTTTTACAAAGCATACATCTCCAAATTTTGAATTTTCAACATCCCTCCCTGAAAGTCTGACCTTGCGCATTAATGGCCCGAGTTTATCTCAAGGTTGTCGAGCTCGTTAATTCTCATACTTCATCTTTTACCTAGCGTACCAAACAAATTATATTGAGGAAAAATTAATTTTTACCGGATATTCCGCCTGGCTCAACTCGATTATTAGCGATTTCTATTAAATTTCGAGCCGCTTCAGCTGCCGTCATAAAACGAGGTGGTTCAAAGACTGCTCGTTTCCTAAAATTACACTTATTTAAACAATCAGTTGACAGCAGTGTTGTTTTGTACTCGGCAAAGATTTTTCCCGATGTACAAAGACTTTTCGGGACCGTCTTTGTACATGTACAAAGATTTTTGGGAAAACAAAAATTGCAAAAAAGGTCTGAAATTCGCAGAAATTTTAGGCGCCTCGCGCCTGAATGAGTAATTGTGTGTTCTATATATCTTAATAATGGCAGAAATTGCATTTCAAAAGGAAAATGTCAAATTTTTCGGCGCTTTCGCGCCGTTTTACGACGACTCTTAGTGATTTTTGCTCTTGGAGGCCCAGAAATCAGCTAAAATACACTACCAAAAGTCGAACAACTCTGTTTTTACCACAATAAAATCGCTACTGCACCATATTATAGAGCCCAAAAATTTGCATTTACAAAATATGCAAAGATTTTCGGGAAGGCTAAATTGTAAAAAGGTGTGAAATTCCCAAAAAATTTTGGCGCTTCGCACCGAAATTAGTAATTGTTTGCCTATACATATACCTTTAAAATGGCAGAATTCGCATTTAGAATGAAAAAATGTCAAATATTTCGGCGCTTCGCGCCTGTATTGAGACAATTTTTTAGTAATTTTCGGCGTCAGAAACCCAGAAGCTAAAATACACTACTAAAGATCGAAAACCCTGTTTTACCACTTTAAAATCGCTACTGTACTATATTATAGTACACAAAAATTTGCTTGTACAAAATGTACAAAGACTTTTGAAGACTATCGTTGTACATGTACAAACGGACCTTGTACAAAAAACACTGCTTGGCAGATTTAAGGAATAGAAAAACTATCAAAAATTTTCAGAAAAAGATCGTTTTCATCACTCGTTTCACTATGAGTACTAATAGCATTCGATATGCAATAACTGATTATATTATGCAAACGTATTAAACGATCAAATATCGAATTTATTTCATGAATTTCAAGAGATGAATTCAACGATAAAATCTGAGATTGCGTGATTATTATTTAAAAATTTAGCATATTGGATCTATTCAACTTCATCTGATCACCTAAACGACCACAAAAGTCGAAGACGAGGAGGAAATTCAAAAACTACGAGAAAATGAAATAAGAATATCAAACAACTGCATTAATGAGTGTCATCAGTAAGTGACCGAACAGTCACGAATTTCAACAGAAGTACTTCTAAAGATATTTTGTTTGTTAACTGCTTCTAAAATTCTGCATATCCCTAACCTGTTTTCTTCAAATTTACTTCTTAAATTCTTCCTCCTACTTAAGATTATGCAGACATACGGATATTCACCAATGTCTGTGAAAATTGCCTACAAGATTAGGCTTATGTATCCACAAAAGCAAAGAATTTCAAATTACTGTAGGTTGTTTGTATTCCTGAAAATCCATTCATCTATAATGAATATACAGTAGTCATAAGGGATTTCAAAAGAGCAGGATGAGAATACTGCAGAAATGAAAGTGATGTGTATTTTGACAGCATATGTACATTTAACAGCTCCAAATTTTGGTTCCGTGCAGTCGGCCATTTTTAGATGAAAAAGGTGGTATGGCTCTCAATTTTTGGCCAAAAATGGTAAAAAATACATAAAATGACTCAAAAACACAAGTTTTTGACCAAAAGTCGAGGGGAGGGTAAAAGATCTGTCGTCGAGATGTAGGGACAATCGATGTTTAGTGTTAGAAATCCGCCACCCCGTGTTCAGGGGCGGATTTAGGGGGCAGGGGGCGGCCGCCCCCATTGGCCCAAAATAAAGCATTTTTGAGCGATTTTTAGCGATTTTCGGGTTAAAACGGCTAATTTTTCCGCCCAAGTCAGGGTTCCGCCCCCCTTAGGGATACCGCCCCCTGAGGAAAATCCTAGATCCACCACTGCCCGTGTTGCATGTATGATTGATAGACATACAAATACATAAAGAACAAACAGTACTTGATAATATTTTCAACAGTCTGTTCTTTCATTTTGATATCAAGCAAGCAAAGAGTGTGTAGGCCGAGCTGCAAGTTACGCAAAATTTTATCGAAATAGCTATCGGGCTTCCAGCTGTCGGTCCACAAGGGTATGGACACCGTTTCACCGAAATTGTACAACTAAAATATTAGGCGCAGAAAAATCATAAAGAATTATCACAACCTATGACAGTGCAAATGAAAGTTTATTCTAGAGCATGTAGTACGGCTTTTGGACTTGCTGTTGTGAAATTTTATTTCTCACTATTCATTGCAACAATATCATAGGTGCACAAGGTCAGAATCGGCTAGGAGGGGGGTAAAATCTCAGGAATCCAAAACAGTAAATTTAGCGTTCACAAATTTTTTTGTTGTTTAAGCGACCAAAATGGTCAAAATAGCCTATAAAACGTCTTTCCGTAGTAATTTCGCATTTTTAGTCCATTTTGACTGCATATCACTTTTAGCACTGAAAAATACAGAAATTGATCATTTTTGTCGCTTTTTTGGATACAAAAGTACTTAAAATTACCAATCCGTCGCGAAGCGCCGAAAAAGTTTCGACATTTTTCCTGCTTTTGACCTCAAAAATCATGCGAAAAACGTTCCGTCAGCTCGAAATCGTCGGACAGTACCTGTCTGGCTGACCCTTCACCGGGGTAATACCCCCGCACCCCCGTACGTGCATGTATGAACAGTGTTAGAAAAGTTTAATGTTAACAAATCACACTATTAGCTATACATACTTATAGTCGTTACACATAAGTTTGGGCATAAATTTTAAGAATTTTTATTGACAGTTAACGGTAATTATCGATCAACTTAATATATTCTATGTAGGGATGTCCCAAGCCCCGGGCCGGGGTTAAAACATTTGTAATTAATTGCAAAACTCTAAGTCTCTCTTCCAAAATCACTCTTGGAAATTATAAGGAACCAAAGAAATGGTATATTTCAGAATACTGAAGAATTCGAATAGCAAAATCTGATCGTTAAATTGTTTCTATAGCTCAAATGTAGATTTGGACCCAACTTAAGCAATTTTAATTCAGCGTATTCGTTTTACTTTCAAATTAGTTATTAATAAATATATTAATGCTTATTATTTATATTATTAATATATCATTGATACATTTATGATTTACTTATTAATTGTATAGTTAATCTCGCAATAAATAGCCTAAATCGAATGACGAATGAATTTTTTTCTATTCTGTCAGATCTTATAAATGACTTTCGATGATCTGTTAACTCTGAACATACAGAATGCATAAAATTAATTAAAGGACAGCTGAAGAAGGAAGCAAGATTCGATGCTGTGATCGCAGTTTTTGGTGCCCTAACACTTAAATACATATTGTTTCATAATTCACAATTTTAGGGAATTTCTCGAAAATCAAGGTTGTGCTGCCGGGAAGATTTATCGCATCCACTGTTTTTTTTGTACGAGCCTCTTTGTACATGTACAAAGATCCTCGGAAAAGTCTTTGTACGAGCGAAAATTTTTTTGTACATATAACGTATAGATATGCAATTGAATGTACAGATTTTTACATACTACTAGATTGTTATCCGTGACCCGCACGCTTTGCAAAAGGTGTAACTTTGTCCTAAATTCAGCTGGTTATATTAGTTCGGCCCGAAACGCCGAAATTTTCATGAGACTTAGGTTGAAATTACACATAAAATTCGACTCAGCAAGTTAAAATGACTTGTGTTACACAATTATAAATAATAAGCGGTTGCAATGTGCTGACTGAATCTCATAATAGACACCAATTTGCTTATGAATTTAATGCAACGCAAAGATAAAAGAGTCAATTTTATCTTCAAACGGCAGAAAACAGTGCACAGTTGTTTAGTAGTTCTTTTTTCTACATAAAATCTTTATAAAACAGTGGAAATAGATGTAAAAGTTGCTTCAATCTGTACAAAGATGCTTACAGATAGATTTTGCAGTGTTTAATGCCCGCGCTTGAAGCTAAATAAAATGTAATTATGATACTCGGCGCGAAGCGCCGAAAATTTTTAGAAATTTTGCTAAAAAATACTCCAAAAACCGTTAAAATTACCATTACTTTGCCCCAAAAAGTCTTTGTACATTGTACAAAGATGGCTCCGAAAATCTTTGTACGAGCCTCAAAATCTTTGTCTCGTACAAAAAAACAGTGATCGCATCAGCCACAATCTTGGCAAGAAAAAGATGTTTAAAATTTATACATCCATGATTTTTATGGCTCAGTACAGCTGGAAGACACGACTAATTCTGGAATAGAAAATGTAAAATTTGGAGTCTTATATCCAAGAACTGCAATGTATATAATCAATAGATGAATTAACAGTTTTTTACTGCAAATTAATGAACTTTAAAAGTGGAAATTGGAATAAACATGATAAAGTTATGCATAAAAACACATGTTTTGAAGTGAAATGCTCATACTTTAGCTTTTCAGCAGAAAAATTAATCTTCACCATAAATAAAATAACGAGCATGTAGCATCACAGAAAATTTCTATTTTTCCTAAAAACTGATATCATTCATTGATTGAGAGCTTAGATCCCAAGAGATATGAGTATTTTATTTCGAACTTTAAAATTACCTCGCAATTCTTTACCTCCCCGGAAATCAGTAATGAAGTTAGGAAAATCCCCGGAAATCAGTAATGAAGTTAGGAAAATCTAAAGACAGTGACACATTTATGATTTATAGCTAATAATTGTCCTTCAATTGGACTGATTCAGTATCACGTGCATCGTTGATGTTTTTCAAACCGTTTTTTGACTTCTTAAGCTTTTACTTTAATGCCATTATATATACGATGAGAAACCCGAAATCAATCTCCTTTTCACAGTTATATGATTAAGTACAAATGTAAAAAGGTACCGTAAATAATTTTAAGTGTACACTTATAGGGTCAGCATACATTAGTATGCATAACATCTTGCCCGGCCCAGGCCCAGGCCCCGGCTAAAAAGCCTGCCCCGGGACATCCCTAATTCTATGTACTCTATAATTAATTAAATTATAATCACAAAATTATTAATTAAATTATGATTAATTTTTTACAGTAAGACTCTTAGATTTAATGCCCAAATTTATGTAAACAGGCTATACCATTTCGCTGAAAGAAATCATAGGACGATAAAAGGCTTTTAGGAAGAATAGAAACTCAAAAAATGCAGTATCGTAATTTTCAAAAATACTGCCGCGCATGCTTAAACACTGCGTATACAACACTACGATCAAGAGCAGACTTACGTTCAAACCGCAACATCCAACAGCATTCAATATGGATGCGTTGTGAATAATTCTGATTGGCACATTTTTCTGTTTAGCGCGAAGGAAAAGATCGCTGTGAGTTGTAGCACTGCAAAAAATTTTTTAAATATTACTTAACAGAGTTAAACATCGATTTACAAGTCTTTCAGTTTATAATCTTAAAACTGCACTCAATGAAGGCATTGATTATTGTAAGGTACGTCAGAAATATCGACACTAAGGGAAAATACGTTTCTACTACAAACAAAAATTTTATAATTTACTATTTAAGGCTGAGAAATATATAAACCATCACCGAGACATGCTAATTTAACAATGAAGTCCTGGATATAAAACAAAATAAAAATAATGGAGTGAATGTACAAAGAATAAAATAAAAAAACTTGAGCTGATAGCGAGGAATATTAGCATTTAGGTTTCTTTTGTATCTTCTTGTATTAAAAGCTTCCTCAGATAATTTCTTTCTGATTAGAACATTTAGCAATTAATTACATAACTTAAAATTATCAACATATACTTTACGTTGCAGAGCGCTTCAATTTTTGTTTATGGATAAATTAAAATCTTTTGCAAATTATTCAAGTGTAACGATATGCCAAACGAAAAAGGCATGCTAAACGTGGAATATGCCAATTACCCAAAAGGATCACCGACCACTAATAAGCAAATATCGTTTTGTTCAGCATCGTCAAGAATGAAATCTGAATGAAATTCAAGTACAACATAGATCGATCCAGCAAACGAAGCACAGAGACAGAATCTTCAATCTTGGGCTTACCTGCATTAGACTCAATCATTACTCGATCAGCGAGATCTATTTCACGACCGTAGAATTGTTCCTGAATAACAGAAAAAGCATACAGTAAATGCAATACAAAAATTAATATCTATTGTCCGAAAATTATAGAAAAGCGATCCACAGAAAAAGAGATAGACAGAAGACACTTGGTGTTCTGGAGAAGAAAAAGAATGAGAAATTCACGTTTTATATAAATGTTCTTATGGATAAAAATAAACATTTTGAAACCATATATGTACCAACAACTTTACCAGGAGTTTTTTGATGTAGACTTTGAATGAACGATTGCTAATCGGTTTCATCAATTAAAAATTTATTGATTTCTCCCAGAATAATGCCAAGTCAAGGCATCACATCAGCTATCATTGAGTAACACAAAAAAGCTATCAAAAAGGCGGGAAGCCAGACTTAAGTAAAAATCATTAGGCAAAATATTATTTGAACTGCAAAGGGCATCTTTTTAAACTTGTCATAAAATACAATTTTTATGTTACATCTACATGCAGTGGTGATAACAAATTTCCTACCTTGCACTCGAAACACAATACTCAGCTCAACTCATCACACGTGAAAAATGTCAGTAGTTACTTACTAGTTTGTCCTTAGATGAAGAAGGCGACAACATTGATGTGTACGACTCGAGATAAACTTTGGTGCATTTCCTGACCATTTCAAGTCCCTTAACCGTTATGTCCTTGCAGTCACCCAATCCGAGGCCAATCAAGTACAGCATCTTTTGACAGGACGTTTCAAATAATACACGATACACGCACTCAAAATACTCAAAGATATGACGAGATATGGGAAAATACGCTGGAGATACATACTAACAAGGCTTTCACTCACAAACATAACAAAAGCGCTGCTTCAACAAGATAATTACACATCATCTTTTTACAGTAATGAAACGAGTTTATTGCAAAATCTTTATTTAGAAGATTACAAAAATTTCTTTTCATACCTTATTTGACGGTATCTAGCATTAAACCAGCAAATAATGAATACATTTATGCATAAAAACAATAAACTAGCGAGCCAAACAAGGGCAAACACGTTAACACCACGGAATTCTAACAGATACGCAGGAGCTAGCCACAAAATTTGACCCAAGAGCCAAAGAGCCAGAACTTTGTATGCATCGATATAGTCCAGATTCAATTTGTGCCAAATTATTGGGAAAAGCGACAAATACCAAACAAAATATTGCGACGTACAAACTTTATTAAACGATACGAAAGCAAATGTGCTCACGAACCAGCAGTAAGCTAAATCTTGCTTATACTTAATCGCGAAAAGTAATAAACAAAATATTTGCGGCAAAAAGGCGAATTTCGATATAAGTGCATTTAAAAAATGAAATTTTTCATGAGTAAGATACAGCGGGTAGAAATAAGGCGAAAAATTATGTTTGATATCGGACCGACTGAAATGGTAAAATAAAGCTTCATTCAGAAATCGCACGCCGTACATAGAGTAGAAAAAATAAGATAAGAGGCAATTCGACGACACGGCTATCAAGACGTAGAATATTCCCTTGTAATTTGATACCAAATCCCTTAATTTCCAGTTCACTGGTAAAAAGGACAAAAATACGGATGGCAAGTAAATAACTGGATATAACTTCAAGTGAATAGCAAATCCATGCGCGAACGCTGCCAACACGAATTGGTGCCTTATCAGAAACAGTAGAGTAAGAAGCACACTGAATTGAACAAAGCTTTCTGCGTTTCCTCGACTCGATATTATAGTTGTGAATGGATCAAACAAGCATAATGTTAATATAATCTCGGAGTTCTTCGTATTTTTTATTAACAGATATACAATCAAACAATTCAATATATCAAATAAACAAAATACGATTTTGCCAAATTCGAAATAGAATATAGACGGAATCAGCAGCCAGGAAATAAGCGGACTGTACCGATAAGTTGGTCGATTGTAGGGTGAGCTTCCATTATATACAAAACGAGAGGCGTCCACAAAAACATGATAATCGACGTCCGTGTATTTCAGATTGAGCATCAGGTCTTGTATTCGTCCAATGCTAATCATTATGAGTTTAAAAGTAAGAGAAATGGCCGCCAAAATTTGATGACTCCACATTATTTCGCGATACGAGTAGATATCGACCGAATGACTGGATTCTATTTTCCAAAACTTCCATTCACTGAAGTCTTTCAAACCTATAAAACGATGCTAATTCCAGTCAGTGTATATTTGTATTCGGAAAAGCTTTTTCCCGATGTACAAAGACTTTTCGGGACCGTCTTTGTACATGTACAAAGATTTTTGGGAAGACAAAAACTGTAAAAGGGTGTGAAATTCCAAAAAATTTTCAGCGCTTCGCTCCGGAATGAGTAATTGTGTGTTAAATATATTTTTATAATGGCAGAAATTGCATTTCAAAAAATAAAATGTCAAATTTTTCGGCGCTTGGCGCCGTCTCAAGACGATTATTGGTGATTTTTGCCCCTTAGAGACCCAGAAATTAGCTAAAACACGCTACCTAAAGTAGAACGACTCTGTTTTTACAACACTAAAATCGCTACTGTACCATATTTTAGCAACCGGAATTTGTAAGTACAAAATATACAAAGGCTTTTGGGGACCAACTTCGAACATGTGCAAACGGACCTTGTACAAAAAAAACAGATTCCAGTATACAAAACAAAAAAGAAAATTGAGTATTTTTGTTTCGACATGAATTTGTAACTGAACCGAAACTGAGAAATTCAATTCATATAAGCAACTCCTGTTCAACTTGCACGCGGATTCGCTATAATTTTCACTGAAACATGACCCAATTTTACCATGGCGATGTATCGCACCGATGAAATTCAAAATCACCTCATTATTGTGAATGCACTCTAATTGAGACCAGCAATTCTGAGCAGTTAATATAGAAAGCGGAAAGTAATCAAAAAGCATAGATACGACAAAACGCAAAGGTCACGCCTTATTTAAGGATCATTATATACTTACTGTACTGGTTTTTAAAATCAACAAAGTACGACTATTCTGATTAGGAACTTTTTATTCTATTGAAAAATGTATAACAAGCTCAACAAGCTATACTATCGAACGATTTGTCTATAAAAACACACAGCACAAGAAATAGACAGAATCAGGAGGCACTATGAATAACTTGATCGTAAAGCAAAAAGCGTGCTCAATATTTAATTTTTTGCATGATAAAACGATGATATGGTGATGAATCTCCTTTTTTCAATTTCTGAAGGAATTGAGCAAAATTTCAACCCCGCCCTCTAAACTTTCGACCTCGGGAAACTATGGCCAGCATTCATAGGAAAAATAAGTGAATAAAAAGTAAGACCAGCTTAATGCTGAAACGTCGACGAGTAGTTCATATATGTGTACTTCTTGCCATTGTTTGACTGACTAATAAAGAAAAAATTGAGACTCTATGATAAAGTGTAAATCAAATAATTATGGCGAAAAAATAAAAGCTACAGTAGCATGATCATAATGAAAGAATCAACGGATAATTCCTATTCTTTTTCTACACTATGTATATACAATATGATTATAATATTCGACAACAAATCAAAGGATGCAAGAAACGCCTAACACGCCAAAAATATAGCTGCATAAAAGCAATCAGTAGTGCACATTGCACAATATATACGTACGCATATAATTAACAGCGAATTTCAGCATCTACAATCATGCGAAGTCGGCTGCTTATTCCCTAATTTTTAAAAATCTTTTTTAATCTCTAATCAAGGTCTAGACTGCTTTGAAATCTCAATGATATGACTAAGATTCTTCAAATAATTAGTCATATAATATGACTGAGATTTTTCAAATGTTTAGTCATCAATACGCTTTAGGTTGCATAAAGACTAACAATGGAGTGTTTTAACCGCGCGATAATTGAAAAATTCGGCGCGAAGCGATGAAAATTTTTTCGCGATTTTTGGCTAAAAAAGCAACGGGAAAAAATCATTCTCACATCTAATTTCGAGGAGGGAAGGCACGTGCCCCCTATCCCCCTGGATACGGGCCTGAGTGTACCCCATAATAACTTCTGGCTGACTTCTCCCATTTCGGTAAGCACTGCTAGAACCGGAGGAATTTTCAATTTTTTTAAAAATAAGAAAATCTGTTGCTTCAAGCGTCTTTAACGATTTCACTTTCAAGTATCGACTTATCAATTTATCCATTTAATACATATAATGTATAATCAATTTATCAATTCCCTAAAATATCATAGTCGTTGTCTGACCATACATCGTTCCATTTCTAAGAAATTTCTTCGAAATTAATTTTTTCTTGTCCTCGAAAGAGATAGCATCGTCAGAAACCATTAAAAATATGTATTTTTAACGCGTGCCCACCGACTTCATAAATAAGAAATAACGATTGAACGATACTTCAGAACGAAACTTGCTCAGGAATGCCTTTCATAATCAACGTAGTCTGATGAATTAATTGATTGGCGCTGGCAAAAACGGTGCTCGCTTCTTCGCCTTTAAAATAATCCTTCAACGTATTGCTGAACTTTTTGCTGTATTTGACAAATTCGCGTTTTCGCTGTTCTAACTGCGCACTCTGAGTCGAATTTTCGGGCAAAGTTTGAATCAGCGTATTTGCGGCGTCTAAGAGTTTTTTGATACAACTAGCGATTTCTTTGATGGTCTCCAAAAATGACCGTCTGTTAGTCATTTCGTCGGGAATACGTGACAAAATTTTGCGCAAATTAATTGCCCTGACGTAGAAAACATCATATGGGTAATATGAATAACCGGGCATTATATACATACATGGACAGCACCAAAATTCTGGGGGTGCAAGATTTTTCGAAGGTCAAAAAATGGCCCTAAAAATGGTGGTATGGCGGAAAAACATCATTTTTCAACGTTTCTTATCGAGCACTATCCATTGGCATCAAAAATTGCGAGAAAAAAAACAAAAAGGTTTTCGAAAATTGAATTCTGGGGGGTATTTTGGTTTCTGGGGGGGGGGTATTTTGGTTTCTGGGAGGTATTTTGGTTTCTCGGGGGCTGCATACCCTCCAAACCCCCTACGCCCAGGTTTATAGAATGCTCGGGCATTTCGCATGATGCCCAGGCATTATGAAGAATGCCCGCGACGGGCATTTTGAAGAATGCCAGCTGCTACACCATAAATATTCAAGAGGCAAATATTTATTTTTCCAAATAATTTTCAATAAAAATCAAACCATTTATCAATTTTTCCCATTCGGTTGGATTCTGGCTCGGTAAAATTGATTATAAAAATACAGAATTGTCAACATTTTCCGACACCTCCCGTCGATTACTGTGGTCTTTCTCTTTATAAACCTCCGGCATTGAGTTTAAGTTTGAATCACCCAAAAAATTCTAGAACTTTTTATGTGAGTTATTTGCACTGCTTATTTATTAGAAGACTAAACTTGACTTGAACTTATGATAAATACGTCAAAACTGTTTTGAACAAAGTTGAAAAGTTTTCGTTTTACTACTTCACAAAACTTCAAAGTTGTGTTCAGGACGGTAAAAATGACTAAATTTTTTAAATTTTCTAATTTATTTGTCAATAAAAAGACCACAAAATCTACTTGGGAATCGTATCTTTAAAAAACCTATAAATTGAAAGACTTTGGAGACCGTCTTTGCATACGTACAAAGGGATCTTATAATAAAAACACTGGACAAAGGTATGTCAACCGGCGCTGGTGTCAAGGCATAAAACCCTCTGCTACTGGGGCTGACATTTAAGACTGAAGTCAAACATTGAATGCATGTATTTTCTGCATTCCTTTCCGACACTTCGCGCCAGATATAATTGTTGCATTGCTTATCTTTGGAGACCTACAAAAGTGAGCATAAAAGAATAAATATATCGAAAATTTCCGGCGCTTCGCGCCAGATATAATTTCTATTACATACATTCAGAAAGCTGCAAAATGTAGCTTAAAAGGATAAAAACATCAACAATTTCCGGCGCTTCGCGCAAACTATAATTACTGTATTGCTGTTTAGAATGACGCAGAATTCAGGTAAAAGAATAGAAATCTTAAAAATATTCGGCGCTTCGCGCCAGGCATGATTACTGAATCGTTTATATCCAGAAAACTTCAAATTTAAGCTTAAAAGGATAAAATGTAGAAATGGGTATAATTTAAGCACTGTCTATATTCAGAAAGCTTCTAAATTCAGCTTAAGGGGATAAGAACGTCAAAAATGTTAAGCGCTCCGCGCCAGAGTTTTATATGCACGTTTTTGCACTGTTTGTCTCAGGAGGCTGCAAAATTAAGTTTAAAAGAGTAAAAATAATAAAAAAATTCTCGAAACACAAATTTTTTGAATTTTTTAAAAATTTTCATTCGCCATTGTATAGCGCTCGTCGAGAAACGCTCAAAAATGCCTTTATTTCCTTCGATCTGATGGTTCTCGATATATCCAACTTCAAAGTTTGCGATTCCACTTCTGAGAATAAATCCTGGATATGGGGCTTTCAGTCAAATTCATTTTTGTATTAATAGTACTAGTCGACCAGATAACGTAACCGTAAGCGCATAGCGCCTATGTTCTTAACGTGATACGTTAATCATAGCAAAAACTTTTCGGCAATATAAAAAACTTAGCGGAGCAAAAGTGACGTCACTTTCGCGACTGACTCAGTTTTTATGCTTCAAAACCCAAAATAGTGTGAATAAATGGTTATAACTTTTGTCCTAAAAACAATGAAGGCAAGCGCTTTTTAGATTTATATTTCTCATATCGATTTCTATAAAAATGCCAAATTCAAGCCGTTTTGCTCAATTTTAAATCCCTCAATTTTGTTATTCAATGCACATTAAAATTTTAGAGCTAGACTTTTGACTAAGTTGACTAGCAAACAAAAAGTGAAGGGCTTCCACAGAAAGCTTTTCGCCAACTACATTACACGTATCTTTAGCCAACCATACATTCATAAGAATTATGTCGCCAACTAATCGATTTTTATGAAGTAAGCATATATAAAAAACTTTACGCATAAAATTAAGGAGAACTTGATGAGGCGATTCCAAACAATGACACGTGACAGATATGACGCAATAGTTTGTTATAAGCAGGATAAATTGCTATAAGCAGGTTTGATGACGCAATTACCTCATAACCGGATCAAATAGGAAATGCGACATATAAAGAGCTGAAGCAATCATTTAACAATTTATAAAAGAGAGGAACGAGAGAAAAATTATCATTTTGCTAAAAATGTCGTCCTGTCTTTTTGAAGCTTTTTACCAGAGCACATAAAGATTAAGATAATTCACCGATTTTTATTCGTCGAAGCTACTCGATGCGAAGGCATGAAAGGCTAGAATCATTCTGAATATGTTTTTCAAAACTTGTAAAAAATTACGACTAAGCTATGATGCAGCTAATTTGAAGGCGTTTTTGTTTAAAAATATGATTCGGATCGGTCCTTCGGCAAAACAAAACGACGAAACAGAACTTGACATCGACAAGCGTATGGCTAAATTTCCGAAGCCGATTCTGAAACCTGTTTAAAAAGCTCCTGCCCTGACCAGGCACGTAGCTGGACGTCCAATTTTCGGGGAGGGGCCAACACTAATTTTGGGGGCCCAGGGTCCAAAAAGGCCAAAAATAGCGCAAAATAACGTTTAAAAATCCTATTTTTCCGGTTTTTTCTGAATTTTGGGGGGTCCGGACCCCATATTCCCCCAGAGCTATGTGCCTGGCCCTGACAGCAAAAGAGTTTAAGAAACTGCTTGAAGAAAGCGGAATCATTTTACCTTACGATTAAACAATATTATTCTTGCAATTGCGTAAAATTCCTTTCTTAATAAAAATAAAAGTGTGTTAAACAGTGAGTGCGACCATAGGTGGGCAGCACGTAAATTCTGGGAGGTGCAAGATTTTTCAAATGTCAAAAAATGGTTTTTAAAATGGTAGCATAGCGAAAACCACCATTTTTCAACGTTTCTCATTGAGCACTATCCATTGACATCAAAATATCGCGAAAAAACAACAACAAAATTCAAAAATATAATTCTGGTATAGCCTCACCAAACCCCGCCCCCACGCCCACGTGTGAGTACGACCAACTGAGCTATGTATACAGCTCAGTGCTGTGGATTGACTATACTCTTCAGGAAGTTTATGAATTATCTCAATAAACGCATAAAATGTACACTAAGGCTACGCTTTTTGAGGAATGTGCTGATTGTGGCATTTTTTGAGTAAAATGTGAAGTAAATGTGCCGAATGTGATCAGCACAATTTAGAATGTGCAGAGCACATTCAAGAATGTGCGAAATGTGGCATAAAATGTGCAAAATGTACAGGAAAATGTGCACACATGTGTAAAGTCTATAAAAGAACTGACTGCACACAAAATGCACAAATTTACAAAAATGACAAAGCTCTGTGACATTTGTAATAAGGAGTTATTGAACATGTATTCACTGAATAGACATAGGAAATCGGTACATGGAGTAACAGAATCAGAGGACGTTTTCACTGAAGATGAAAGTGTTTCAGAAGAGGAAAATAATATAAACAGTAATGGTGATGATGAAGATGATGAATACGAAACTGATGACAGCTACACCAATGACAGTGGCTGGAATAATCCCTTCTGCCGACGTATAATGGAATGCTCTCTTGGGTACATGAATCCTTTTACAGGCAGCATTCAAGAATTACAGGCAGAACCGTTTTATACCAAGCTTGTTAAAAAATTACGCCACTTTAATGACAGTCATGTATTTCTGCACGAAACTATGGTCTATAGTGACCTACAACGAAAAGTTAAAGAGACACGTAACCATTTTCATGATGATTTAAAGTGTAGTTAAAGTGAATCTAACGATGCAACTTGGTAAACCAGAAAACTTTTGTTTAAGAAACTAATTTTGAACAATACCGATCTTTTTGGAAAGTAATTGGCAAGTCGTGCGACAGAAGCTGGTGAACCAATTGAAACATCTGATTCTGCGCAAAAAGCAGAACAAAGCTATCAGAACCTTCACCTAAGGATAGCATTTTAATTTTTGAAACTTAACGTTTTTCTGTTATTCCTACGACTGAAATTTTGGGAGTTTTTGCACATGTGTGCATATTTTCCTGTACATTTTGCACATTTTATGCCACATTTTGCACATTTTATGCCACATTTCGCACATTCTTGAATGTGCTCTGCAAATTCAAAATTGTGCTGATCACATTCGGCACATAAAGTGATGATTTTTCTCACTGTTCCTCTCTTTTATAAATTGTGAATGATTGCTTCAGCTCTGTATATGTCGCATCTCCTGTTTGATCCGGTTATAAGGTAATTGCGTCGTCAAACCTGCTTATAGCAATTTATCCTTCTTATAAACAAACTATTTCGTCACATCTGTCACGTGTCATTGTCTGGAATCGCCTCATCATGCCTCCTTAATTTGATGCGTAAAGCTTTTTTACATGTATATGCTTGCTTCATAAAAATCGATTAGTTAGTGAAAGGTTTTTTATGAATGTTTGGTTAGCTAAAAATACGTATAATGTAGTTGTCGGAAAGCTTTTTGCGGACGCCCTACACTTTTTGTTTGCTACTTAACTTAGTCAAAAGTCTAGCTCTAAAATTTTAATAAGCATTGAATAACAAAATTGAGGGATCGAAAATTGAGAAAAACGGCTAGACTTTGTCATTTTTGTAGAAATTGATACGAGAAAGATAAATCTGAAAAGCGCTATCCTTCATTGTTTTTAGATCAAAAGTTATAAGCATTTATTCACACTATTTTGGGCTTTGAAGCATAAAAGCTGAGTCAGTCGCGAAAGTGACGTCACGTTTGCTTCGCAAAGTTTTTTATATTGCCGAAAAGTTTTTTTTGCTATGATTAACGTATTACGTTGAAATCATAGGCGCTACGCACCCACACTTACGTTATCTGGTCGACTAGTACTACTTGTATTGAGTTAAAGTTTTACAGCTAGTGCAAAATTTCAGAGGACAATAATCTAAATATCAGAATTTTACCTTTTCCTAATCAACCCTAAATGCGTCAAAATTAAGTTGGAGATGATGCAAAATAGAAATGCCATAATATTCCATTAATGGTGCCGATTTTGCTAATTTATAATACGTCTGTTCCGATAAATTCCTAAAATTGAGTTGAAATGGGAAATTATCAATGTTTATGCTAGATTTAATATTCTTATTTCCTATTCCGCATGAAAGAAGCAGTTATAAACCTAAGCAAAATTTAAGGATGATTAAGGCTGCAAATTTCGTGGATGGTAATGAGATTCGGCATTGCTTGTATACTCGTATCTTCGAAAAGCGATCATATTCAGCTTAATAGGATAGAAGGTCAAGATTCTTTGGCGCTTCGTACCAGATTCAATGTTTAATAATGCTTTAAAAGTTAAAAGGGCCAAAATTTTCATGCGCTATTCAGTAGATATAATCAATTTGTACATTGTTTATTTGTAAAAAGGCTGTTTAACTGGACTTAAAGGATGGAGTAAAAATATCCCATGTCAATTTTTTGCGGTAGTTGTCTTGTCCTTAAAAAATCTGTGAAATTGAGCTGAGAATGGTAAAAAGGCAACAAAAAATTTCCAGAAGTGAAAACAATGCAAACTCTAAAAACTATAGCTGCAAATAATTAGTGTACTGACTGATGAAGCTAAATGCAAGTAAATTGGGACGGATAAAACAAACGCAAATGATGCATGCAGACATGCAGAACGTTTCCAATAAGTTATGAGCATTACATGTAACGGCTCGAAATTGGGAAGTCCCGACCATTTAGAGGGGGGAAATGACCCATAATTTCAGGTCAAAAACAGCCAAAAAAATTCAATTTTTTCCAAAAATCGGCGTGGGGTCAATTTTTGCCTTTGGGGGATGGGGCAACGTCCGACTTTGAGTGGGGAGATCCCCCATCCCACTCTTACATGTATGGTTATGAGGTAACATATTCCGAAACAACCCTTTTTCGAACCGGCAACCAATCATAATTTTAGGCCGCCGTAGAAATAAAGAGCATCGCCAGAGACGTGAAAAATTGCGGTACTAACGTGTACCCATTATTTTTTGAGCGTGAAAAAATTCAAAAGAAGAAATGAAAAGCGCTAAAACAAACTTAAAAATTCAATATCAACAAAGGATGCACCTTATTCAGTCCAATCTCAGAAAATTAGGGCGCCTTAAAACTTTGGACCGTATGCATTTATGCGCATGACATTTGTATGACTAACAGAGTCCATGCATTATAAATGCGAGTACAGTCATACTTACAAACCTATAGCTCAATTCTTGATACAATGGATCGACTGTTGATGTTCCAGTACCAGAAGATCTCCGTCCTGGAGGAGCCAAGTCATCGACCGACAAGCTGGCTTGCATACGCAGAATGCATTCTTGCAGACTGAGCGATTTAGTTTCATGTCTACTGAACACGGGAACTGTGCACTATAGCATGTTATATGCATTCAACGTATAACACAAACAGGGTGACACAAAAAAAACATCCACCATATCTGCATTTATTTTAGAATGTTTAAGCTACGTCCTTACGGTTTCTTACATGCTAAAGAGGATTAACTGCACTGTCAGCTGCGCAGTTTCATTAGCTAAGCGTCCTTGGCTAATTCAAAACATCGAGTTTACTACAAAATTTTTTTTTGCAAAAACCTAAAATTTTTATGTGTGAATTTAAATGAAAGGATGATTTTATCGTAAAATTCAATTCATACAAATTTTGTTTTTTATGTCTTGCACTGTTTGTTTACATATTGTCACATCAACAATAATATGAATCATTTATGACTCATTGAAAACTCAAAAGCACTTTACGAGAAAAGGACTTTCGCTAAAAAAGCGTCAATTACTTTTCATTATTCATCCATTCACTTACTTATCCAAACTAATGTGAGAAAAGTTTGCTTACCGTAAGCCGAATAAATTTTTTATAACCCACAAAATACCCCTTCAAAGCTTTTGTACATAAAAAAATATTGCTCAAGATATGTATGGTGGGTATTTTTTGCGCCACTCTGTACAAACAACATACATACGAAATCGTAATAAATGCTTACATAAATATTGAGTAGATAGGCAATAATGTAGATATTTTTTATTTCTAAAAAGCATTCCAAAATTAAATTAGGCAATCCGCTGAGAAAAATCGCGCTAGTTTTTTCTTCATTTTAATCCTAATGACCTGATATGTATGCAGGAAATGATTATGAAAAAATAGTGAAAGTAAGTCACTTTAATCGTTAAAAAACGAACAGACTATTCTTTGTCGGCGACTTTTAGCACAATCATCAAGCTCATAGCACTAAATTACATTGAAAACTGTTTTTAAAATGCATCTAGGAGTAAAATCTTTCAGCTTTAACTTTTCAATGCAGAGCATAAAAAGCCAGCAATAAAAATTTTGTACATTTTGGTACAGACTTATTGCGATACCCGATCCAAACAAAAAATATAAAAAGCAGTCAAAAGTGGTGAATAAATTCGATATAGTTGACGATCCTTAGCTAGTGGTAAGCAAAATTTAGCTCGAAACAGCTCACAAATGCGGGTCTTAAGGACTTAAAAGATATAAAAAGCTTGTTGCGTTTATGTCTAATAAATAGTGGCGCTCACCTATGCAGCAGTCGCTTGACAAATTCAAGCAAGAAACCTGGTTGCTCAGAATCGGCATTTAATAAAGCTGTGCGTAGATTATCAACTGGAATCGGGTTATCGAATTCTAATTCTGATGTAATTTTCTTCAATGAAGGCGCATAAATTGTATTAAAAGTCATGGAAGCTAAATAGGCTTCATCAGTCATTTTACTTGAATCTGTTGACTGAGACAAAACCGACATACAAGAACACAAATATGAGGCGCGCTTCTTCGAACAAATGTTGTCCGTTGACTGAATGAAGGAAGGAAGATGTAATAAAACTGAATGATTACAAATGCACAGATAATTTAAAATGAAAATG
>JAVLUZ010000340.1:6807133-6810701 GCA_036768485.1 Mermis nigrescens
CAAAAAACTCAAATACCGGTCAGTTTAAATATTAGAAAAAACTTCGAAGTTGCTTTTTCAAACATCAAGCAAAATTTCAGCTTTCATCAGGCATTCAGCACCTCAATTTCGATTTGAAACGAGTAGGCAACCACAAGCAATGCAAATAAATGTTAGTTGTTTAGCTCGACACTGAATAGTGGCCAGGTCTAGAATTTTGAGAAAAATTCGCGTTTTTTATGCATTTTAGATGCTTTTTGGCGTTTTAATTAAAAAATTTAATTTCAGTAAAAAAATTTCAAATTCTGCACGAAAAATCCCAAAACACTCACGAAAAAAGGAACTCAAAAACTCCGTGCAAAAACTCAAGCTTTGAGAAAAAACTGCGGTTGGAATATTCGTCTTTTGTTTTCAAAATTATCGCCCTCTCCAATCATGGAAGTGTTGCCGGATTTTTCCCAGGAAGGTCCGATAATTTTTGCAGTAAAAATCAATAGAAACACGCAAAAAATGCGTGCTAAGTGTAAAACAACGCCTTTTTTGGACTTTTCACATCATCAGGCAACAATTGAAATGTTAAATGGAAAAAAAGATTTTTTAAATTTTCTCGAATAATGTTGCACATTTTACAAGTTTTTTATAATTTAGGACCTTGGAATAGAGAGACTGCAACGAGAACTTTCTTTTGCGTGAGTGGGTCTGGGGTGGCGGGCTCCATCGCCCTCTAGCGGAGTCAGAGACGGGAACTCCGCAGATTTTTGCAAGAAAAACGCGAAATCTTGAATTGTTACCTCATAATTTCCATAAAATCATCTGTCTTGGTAGCTGATAAATAGATAAAATAGATTGGCCTTGGCCCTGAAATTTTCTAATATTTTCCGTGTACGAATGATTAAAAATTATTAAAATAATAATAGGAATTGCAAAATGTTTTCTTGTGATCCAACAAATGTGCAGCTTTAAAACTTTAATCTGCCTTACTCAACTGCAATTCTCGACATACTTCTTAATTTCTATCGACTAGAGATGTTTGCAAATAGAGTAATCTTCTCTTGACGACAAACTTTGACGCTATGTTGTTTTGAAATTAAATGAGTAAAATGAACTGATTTATTTAGAGCAAGGGCGGGAATTAAATCAATACAATTTTAATTGAAAAAATGAAAAAATCAAGTAAATACAATAAAATGACGTCAATGCAATGCAATTTGAATATAAATTACTGTGATAAGACAATGTGTAGTATCAATAATCTGCACCAAGGACTATAAAAGGCGGTACTTGCCTGCATTCTAGGTAACTAGTACTTTTCTGTAAACGACTGCTGAAGGAAAGTTCAGGGCATTTATATACAACTTCTGTGTGCAACTATTCCAAAGCGAAGGGTGCAAAACAGTACATTTTCAAATTTAAGCGAGATTTTGGTATTTTTAGCTCCACGAGTTAAGTGATCGAGTGATGCCATTAACGCAGAACTCGTTAAAAATAGATAATGACGGACTCGACGCAACTGAAATTGAGTCTAATTTTGCAAAATCTTAGCGTTCCCTATAGCTCGAGTCGAGAAAATTTAACATTTCTAGTAAAGTATCTTTGAACTCTCTCAATACTTTTCACATCTTACGTTTTGTGTGGCGACCAAATAAACGTGCAATATTCTAGTAAAGGTCGGATATACGTTTTACAACCCATAACTAGCAGTTCAGCATCTTGCCCCGATATACATTTTCATATATACATTTATATACACATTTTATACATTTTCAACTTTTTATTTTTCTTCAGGAAAGCGATATCATTTATGTAAAGAAACAAAGAGGACCAAGAACGCTACCTGTGGAGCCCGCTAATATGAATGACTCCGAAAAATCACCGAATTTTTACCTGCTGAGTTGACTATGCAAAATTCTATAATCCACAAAAATAATCGTCCTTTAGTTCGTGAAAAGAAAGGGAAGCATTATGTGAGACAGAATCAAAAGCTTTGCCGTCATCTGCTAGCATCAACCGGACTTTTAGAATCGTTGTAGCATATAATTTCGTTTTATGTATATACATTAATAGTTGGGCTTCACACGATTTTTAAACGCGTTTTTATAAAAAATTGTCCAAATCCGTTCAAAAGATAGATAGATAGATGAATGAATATAGATAAAATAATTTATTACTGAAACACGAAAAAAACAATTACAAGGATATAAAAAGTATGTCGCGTGCGGTCAAAAGAGCAAAAGCGTACAGCAAGGCAACGAGACATGAAAATGACGATTTAAGCCCGCCTATATATAATGATTCTTATAGGTGACATAATTTTTGAAATTTAGAAAAATGATAGAAAACGATAAAAAAAAGATGAAAATTTTCAATCATAGGATCTAGAACAACCGTCAATAAAGTGTTGCGATCCAGCGAAGCGCGGCCCATCATCAATAAATAAAAATTAAATCAGCGTCGGAAAATTTCGAAATTTTAGCTGTTTAAAACGTATTTTGCATTGCAAGTGTCCATATCCGTTAAGATAAAAATTTTTCAATTACAGTGAAGTTCTAGAACGATTTGTCAGTGCCTGTCAGTAGCAGCGCGCGCGGAGCATCAATAAAAAAGATTAAAAATAAATCAATCTGGAATTTTACCCTTCAGGATGGAACGCATTTTTGCATTACATAAATTTCCAACAATTGTAGACCTAACAACCCAAATTTTTTTCCAAATTCGAAATTCCGAGTTCACCAGCTTCCATCAATGAAAAAACGGTGGGTTAGGATTAGTGATCGACGGGCCCGGCCCGACAATCCCGGCCATTTTCCATCCGGCCCGGCCGGTGAATCAAAAGGCCGGGCGGAAATATTTTGTGTAATTCGTATTTTGCGTGACTGTGATACTGGCACTTATTTATCAATAAGTGTTAATTTTGAAAACTATACTGATTAGACCATATGTATACTTAGTCCTTGTCGCGGGTTTTCTACTGTGTCCTGAAACATTTTTAATGAATGAATATTTCAGGAAAATCTGCATATTTTCAGTCTCTCACTTAACTTGTTAAACTAAATGCTACTTTTAACTCATTCATTCATAATATGACAAAAATTTAGAGTTGACCATGCGTTTCTATTTCTGATTTCTCTCGATTGTGCGTTTTTAACAAACTATTTCTACAAAAACACTTTTACATTCATTTGAATGAAGACCGTGTGCTTTAAAAACGCGTTTCGTAATAGTTATTAGGACCGAGGTTAATTACTATGGCGAATATAAACCGCGCTGCAGAATTGCGTCGATCCGATAAACTAAATATGTCTCAAATAGTTTCTAGGGTCCAGAGTTGAGGAGGGTGAAATCCCAGAATTGGAGGACCAGAAAATTAGTATGCATGGATCACAGGCTGGTATATTTTGTGTATTCTGGTTTCAACATAGAATTACTAATTACATCTCCGTGGCTGCCGAAAACTCTAAAATTGACAACTAAATTAATTTAAATTTTACATTAAAAAAATCTCTATTAAAATAATTTCTTATCGGAAGAAATGAAAAAATTTTCAGATTTTTTTTGATTTTTATCTTCCAAAATATTTGCTGTGCAATAA
>JAVLUZ010000340.1:6810801-6830801 GCA_036768485.1 Mermis nigrescens
CCAGGTGACCGACAGTCCTGAGTGACCGACGGTCACCATGGCTGACCGACGATCCCGGGTGACCGACAAATGGTTTAAGAATAGATCTGTTGATCGAAAAAATTTCCGCCTGGCCGACAGTCCGGGTGACGGCTATACCGAGTGGCCGACAGTCCCGGGCGGCCGATTATACCGGGTGGCCGGCAGTCTGGGTGACCGACAAGTGGTAAATAATAAAATTGTAATGAAAATTCCTAATTGACTAATGATATCGGAAAATTAATGCCTTTCAAGTAGGTACCTATATGCACATAAATAGTTTCACCAATGCAATTACATTGCTCATATGAATTCATAGCAAATTTAAAACATGCAGGATTTGATAAAAAAGGCCCATTATTTACATTCGTAATATTTTAGTGCTATCTACTTAAACTTATTGTGGCTGCAAAATAACAGCTACATTTGTGTAACTTCAGTGCTGCGAAAGTGCCATCAAATGATTTTCCGCCATTTAACCAAAAATAGAGGCGTAGCTTAGACTTTTGTGCAGCCAATTTCTCAATTTTTCGAAAATACTGTGCAACGCTCCACTTAAAAATGTTTATTTTGACAAAAAAGTTAAGTATCCGCCGATTCAAAAATGGAAATGAGGTATTATTTTTAGAAATTTTTTGATTCTGAAGGTGCCTAAACACCGTTATTGCTTATGCATTCCATAGCGCATGTGAAGCTACGCTGTTGGCTAGATTTAACGCGCTCAAAATATAAAGTAATTCAAGATCTTAAAGACGACTGGACAAAAATGAATATTTGATATTTGATACAAAATTGTTACTAAATATGCACATTTAATAACTTTATATTATACAATACAATATGTACATGTAATAAGTTTATATTCACATTTATGCCAGTGCAAACTTTATTGCTATTCTAAGAGAATGAAAAAATTACGTATTTCGATTTTGAAAAAATATTTATTCATAGTGATAGTACAACCGGGTCATTTGGGGAATTTTCATGCCATGTGGAGCAATGTCGGCCACTCGGGTCAGGACATCGGCCTCGGTACAGTCTGCCACCCGGGACTGTCAACTACGGTACAGTCGACCACCCGGGACTGTCGGCCACTCGGAAAAGTAGGCCTGTAGGTAATGTCGGTCACTGGGGAATTTTTTATTGACAGATCTATTTTTATACTATTTGTCGGTGACCGCCGGACTGGCCCGTCCTGAACGTTACCGTTGAGACATAGGAGCTCCAGGTGTCTTTTCCATTGAGTACACACAGACTGGGCGTGGGGGAGGGGGGGTTTGCGGGGGGTATGCAGCCCCCCAGAAACTAAATACCCCCGAAATCAAAAATACTCCCCAGAATTCAATTTCAAAAATTTTTTTTCGTTTTTCGCAATTTTTTGATGCCAATGGATAGTGTGATGAGAAACGTCGAAAAATGGTTGTTTTTATCGCCATACCACCATTTTTAAGGCCATTTTTTGACCATCAAAAAATTTTGCACCCCCCCAGAATTATTTTGCTGCCCACGTATGGTACACACCCAAGTTTTTACACTTTTCAGATTCGAAAAAATCGTCATCCACTTTGATTACAACGATATCGTCGCAGATGGAAAATCGCCACCATAACTCAATATACTGTAGCAAATTGCAAATATAGCATTAGTTTAAACCACTTTTGTAGGCACTTTAATTTGTTCGAAAACTCTAAAGCTGAATAAAACGGACTATAGTCACTTCATCACGTGTAATAGGTCACTTATTTATTTATACCTAGTATGTAACTACTATAGCCCGTTTTCCTTTGAGTTTAGAAGTTTTTGAAAAAATAAAATTGCGTTTAAAAGTGGTTTAAACTAAAAGTATCGCTGTGATATTCTACAGTATATCGAGTTATGCTAAGACGCCTGCTGTTACCCAACCGCATTACTGCATCAAAAGTTTAAACCACTTTTGTAGCCTGATTCATGCGGATTAAATTCAAAGGAAAACCGCAAAGTTAAATGAAACAGAACATAGGTATGTACTTATATCGGACTCTTTAAGAAATGTCAGCTCATCAGACTGAAAATCAAAGCACAGCAAGTATTGTCATTTCCATTTGTTTGCGTTCACGTAACTTATTCCTCATAAATAACGCCAAAAAACGAAGTCAGACGCAATTTGAAAAACTTCATCACTAGGCTCGATATATGGACCGTGGGATAGAGTACCTACCGTATAGTGTATCTACACGCGATCTGTGATTTCGAACGGAACGCTCTTTACCATTTCGAAAAAGACCCAATATTCGCCAAGTTACGAGCTCTCATGTTTGCCGTTTTTGGATTCGGCGCGCTAGCCGAAAAGATGCGTATATTCGTTTCCGGACCACGAGATCGTCCAGCGAAAAGCCGAGACGATACTTCGCCGTGATTGGTCCCACTAGCAAAGTCACATATGCACCTTCGAGGTACGCCACGTGAGCTAGCCTGTAGATTCAATCAATATCCCCTTTTCTCCCATATCAGAAGCATAAGCGGCGTGACCGCTATTCCAGTTAAGCCTGTGTTTGAGATCGGAAAAAATCAATATTGTGTATAGACGCCGTCTATCAAATCTTATTAGTTAGTTTAAAAATTACGCCTATTTTAAATGTTACTGTCATAAGCATTTTTTGAGTCTGTAGAATATTCGTTTAGTTAGACTATTGTTGGTGTCGCCTCTTAGCTGTACAGTTGGCTTTTTCGTCTTAGCGAACGACGTTTTTGTTTTATTAATTTAGTGTACCTACATAAACTTGGCAATTTAGCTACCTAGGGGTGCATTTTATCGCAGGAAGTTTGACACCGGTGGACGGCCCTAATAATTTCTACAGCCCTGCGATTCAGGTGAATCTCTTTTAGATTATTTTCTTTCATCAAAATTTTATCATCCGTTTTCAAACCAAAAATCATAAAAATTATTATATAATTTTTGATGACTGCCCGCCCGGCTGAGAGCTCTATGTTGTTGTATTCATAGTTCATTGAGCTATTAGGAACCGAAAAACGTTTCAAGATTGAACTGAACTTGTGAACAAGTTCAAAATACAACTTGAGAATTTTGTTGGATTTTCAATCCCAAAAGGTCAACTGACCTCGCGTGTAAGACCGGAGCTGCTCAATTACTCCTGTATTAGGTATCAAGGGCGTAGCTGCCAAAATTTTCGTTAGGTACCGGTCAGCAATATTAGGACCGAGGAGATTAAGGCCTAGGATTTTTGAGGGTCTCGAGATTGAATAAAGGCGACTCGCCCTAGCAACCTGACCAGCGCTAAGTGTAGCTAGGTACTTAAGTAAGCCCCGTAGGTACATAATCGGTCTCCGTCTAGGTAGCTGTACGTACTTAGGTACCGGCGGAGGCCGCATTATTTACACTATCTACCTAACAATTCTCTTATAGGTAATACCCAATTAGTTTACATGACTGTCGCAGTCTTTATAAGCTTTCAAATGAAGCACTCGAATAAATAAAACAGACTATAAACGCTAACAATCATAGGTAGCGCGTTAGCGCGTACCTATAATATACTTGGGTACCCCCAACACCTGGGCACCCCCTACAGCTATAACGGGACACTTCTGGAAGGTGCGGTTTTTTTTAAAAGAAAGATAATAAAAAAATTCGCTGCCCGTGTTTTTTTGTTTTTCTTGAAACTCAAAATTGACTGTGTAAAGAAGGTGTAAAGTTTTTGTGTAACGTTATAACATAGGACAAATTTTGGGACCTTTTTACTGCGGCATGTGGACAACTGAGTATTGATGACTCGAAGGATTGAACAGAATAGGATAATAGAGGGATGAATTCTACAGATGACACTTTTTTTGTTTTTTGAAATTCGCATTATTTATCGAACGGCAGTGTAAAGAGTGCGAAAATCTGGGAGTGAAAAAGCACTTTTGGTCGAGTTTTCAACCTTCCTATGTCCGATACTAACTCCGGTTATGAGGTTTTTAAAATGTTTTCTGACAGAAATGTAGAGCGGATCAAGGGCTACATTCTGCATATAAGCAAAGTCTTCTATGCTCTATGGTGAGTTAGATCCTGGGGTTTAAAGTTTACACTCTAGTGGATGGTGTAAAAAAACGGATTTTAACTAAGATTTCTCTGCCAAATTTTTCCGCTTATGAGTCAGTGCAAATCGAAGACAGCATTAATAAAGTGCCTCACAGGGGCTAAACATCGCAGCAAACCGCATTTAAAAAAACGCAATATTGAGTTATTTATGGGGGTGTAAAGTTCGAAATCAGAGGTAAAAAATGGGCTAAAAAACACGTTTTTTCCGAAGTTTGATTGATAAATCATGCCAAATAATTTTTGCAACAGAATTTTGGCACACAGGAATGTACTACGATTTAAAAGCTACAAATTGTACCAAACCGAATTTCTTTAAACTCAATGGGGAGTTCGGTACGGAATTTTAAAGTTTACAGTGTTCTAAATGATGGAAAATACGTTTTTGTTGCGTTTTTTGTTCGACACTTTCTCCGTCCAGAAGTCGGGATAAGTCTAATAGAATAAAAATAAAGTGCTTTATATCGGATGCATGTCAAAGCAAATTGTCTATACATTAATATTTAGCGAGTGTAAAGTCAAAAATTTGGAGTCTAAAATGCGTTTCTGTCTTGTTTTTTCTGCCTGCTTCTCCGGATACGAGTCAGGGACACGTTTATCAAGTCTAGAAATGGACCAGGAACCAAATTTGATATGCCAGTCTGGCACATATGTTTACACTCTACGGTGTTGTAAAGTAGTTTACACCAATTGTTAGTTTGCCCATAGAACATTATGTAGACTTGATTTTTTCATAAATATTAATCGTAATATCGGAACAATATCAAAATTACGAATCTGACTAAAATCTTCTTTACACTAGGTGTTTACATGAAGTTTACACTACATATGTATTTATCTTCGTTTTTGAGCATTCCAGAAACCTAATTTTTTCCTGGAGTCTAAAAGTTTTCAAAGGATCATATGTGAGACGTCACGTAGGTGCGTTTGTTTACATCCAACAGTTATGTAAAGTAGTTTACACTCATTGTTTATATGCCCTCAGACCATTGTAGAGACATAATTTTTTCATGAATGTTGATCATAATATCCGAGTAATTTTTTACACTGCATGTTAGCCTTTGTTCTAGAGCATTGCAAAATCAGAAATTTTTTCCTGAGATATAAAAATTTACAGGGAATGAAATATATACGTCAGTTGGGCGCGCTTGCTTACACTCAGCAGTATTGCAAAGTGGTTTAAACCTAATGTTTATTGTCTTTAAAACATTATGGAGACTCATTTTTAAATAAATGTTGGAAGTAATATGGGAGCAATATCAAAATTACGAATCCGACTAAAATATTCTTTACGCTATGTGTTTGTGTAAAGTTTACATTACGTGTTAACCTTAATTCGATAGACTTGCAGAGACTTTGTAACTGAAGTCAAGAAATTTTCAAGGATTCATATGTGAGACATCAATTAAGTGAGTTTGTTTACCCTCAAAAGTAATCTAAAGTGATTTAAAAATTATGTTCAAGTGTCCTTAGATCATTGAAGAGATGTAATTTTGTCTTAAATGGGTTGCATTAAAGTTAAATCCTTCTTAGCCGTGTTTATAATATGTTTCACAAAATCTTGCACATGGAGAGCTATCGTTTAATTGATGTAAATTGCCTGCAAAAGTGGTTTAAAATGAACCAGCAATCACACTACTGTGCACAGAAGTCGACAAAGATATGCAGCTTTATTGTAATCATGTACATTAATAAGCTCGTAAACTGTTAGTATTCTCTACACCTAGTAGTTGTGTAAAGTTTGCACTATTCATTTGTTGTTAATATGTAGTCTATACTACAAATTTATTTTACTACCAAATCGAAGCGTTAGTGTTCCTTACATTTGATATTTGCGTGAAGTTTTTGAATTTTTGCCGAAAAACTTTGCCTTCTAATTTACCAACATCCCGCCTTTTCCATTTTCTTAAAGTTTAAAATCTTTTATAAGTCTCTTAATAATTTAATAGTAGGTTTTAACTTTAAGTTTCTCTTGGTTTACAACTCTCGCTTAGCAAGCTCATTTTTCAAAACTTTTTCATAGTGATCAGATTAGTCGCGTTTAGTTTGGAATTGGTGGACGGTCGTTATTTTATTACTCGGCTTAAATAAACCAAGTGACTATCTTTTGATTATTTTCTTTATCGCAAATTCAAACACCCTATTTTCAATTTGAAAATTGACCCAATTTTCAATTTGAAAATTGATCCAATTTTCAATTTGAAAATTGAAAATTGGGTGTTTTCAATTTCAAAAGTCACAACACATTGTGCTTGTGTATTGATTGAGTGAGGATTTGCAATGTGAATTCGTTGGTTAAATATTTGTGCTTGATTATAAGTGAAATGCACATTAAGAAGAAATAACTTAATGGAGTTTTAATTTGAAAATGGATGGTGTCAATAAGGTTGTCTTGTTTAAAAAGGATAATGCTGATGTTAAGAACAATATTGTTTTCCGCGTTCCTGGACTGTTGTCATTATTGTGGCATATTACTGATTGTGTTTACTGACTGATGTACTGAAATCACGCTAATTAAAAGTAGTGTACTAGCAAAGAAAAATGCTCCGATGGAACAAAAAAGATGAATATACTTGGAATTGTGGATTATTATGGATGTAAAAGGAGGGGACTAGGAAAAATCTACCTAAAGTCGGAAAATTTGCTAAAAATCACACTTTCTCTAAGCAACGCAAAAAATCGATGTATATTCTGCGGCCTCTAAAAAAGTGTCTTTTTTAAATAATGTTCGAAGTTTCAGATAAGAGTGTATAAACGTAATCTATCAAGGTTACTTTTTTAAATTGCTGGCACCTGATTGATAGAAAACTAAGAGGTATTGTATTTAAAGTTCTTTTATTTTGTTATGAGCATTATAGCAAGCAAAGCAGGAGCCGATTGATTAGTGCATACAATCGTTTCGGGCATGCTAGTGTATCTACATTTAGTCTGTTTCAAGTCAACTTACGCGTTTCCTACTGTTTTAAACCAACCATGTCTTCAATTGTCTTCGATGTTTGCTATTTCATTCAATTGGCTTGGAAGACTGTTAGTTTACTTAATATCATTTCCCATAGCTACTGCATAGCTAACGTGCTGCTGTTTCAATCATTGTTATGGTTGAATATTTATTTTAATCTGTTGGCCGCAGAATATACATCGATTTTTTGCGTTGCTTAGAGAAAGTGTGATTTTTAGCAGATTTTCCGACTTTAGGTAGATTTTTCCTAGTCCCCTCCTTTTACATCCATAATAATCCACAATTCCAAGTATATTCATCTTTTTTGTTCCATCGGAGCATTTTTCTTTGCTACAAAATATTTGAGTACATGCCACAAGACAAAATAGTCAAGACGTAGTGCAAGATAGGCACCTATGTACGTACCTATATTACGAACTAAGTAATGACATAAAACATTGCACGTGATATGAACAATGCTTAGTTTCAATAAAATATGATAGTAGGTGGGTACATATTTTATAAGAGCAGACAGGATATCATACAACAGCTTGACCAAGCAAACAACGTCTCTTCTGATGTATCGTACTCATATGAACGTTGGCAGTCTGCTCATCCTGAAACAAAAGATAAGAATTCAATAAATGCACCACCACCTAATCATAGGTAGCGCGTTAGCGCGTACCTATAATATACTTGGGTACCCCCAACACCTGGGCACCCCCCTACAGCTATAACGGGACACTTCTGGAAGGTGCGGTTTTTTTTAAAAGAAAGATAATAAAAAAATTCGCTGCCCGTGTTTTTTTGTTTTTCTTGAAACTCAAAATTGACTGTGTAAAGAAGGTGTAAAGTTTTTGTGTAACGTTATAACATAGGACAAATTTTGGGACCTTTTTACTGCGGCATGTGGACAACTGAGTATTGATGACTCGAAGGATTGAACAGAATAGGATAATAGAGGGATGAATTCTACAGATGACACTTTTTTTGTTTTTTGAAATTCGCATTATTTATCGAACGGCAGTGTAAGGAGTGCGAAAATCTGGGGGTGAAAAAGCACTTTTTGGTCGATTTTTCAACCTTCCTATGTCCGATACTAACTCCGGTTATGAGGTTTTTAAAATGTTTTCTGACAGAAATGTAGAGCGGATCAAGAGCTACATTCTGCATATAAGCAAAGTCTTGTATGCTCTATGGTGAGTTAGATCCTGGGGTTTAAAGTTTACACTCTAGTGGATGGTGTAAAAAAACGGATTTTAACTAAGATTTTTCTGCCAAATTTTTCCGCTTATGAGTCAGTGCAAATCGAAGACAGCATTAATGAAGTGCCTCACAGGGGCTAAACATCGCAGCAAACCGCATTTAAAAAAACGCAATATTGAGTTATTTATGGGGGTGTAAAGTTCGAAATCAGAGGTAAAAAATGGGCTAAAAAACACGTTTTTTCCGAAGTTTGATTGATAAATCATGCCAAATAATTTTTGCAACAGAATTTTGGCACACAGGAATGTACTACGATTTAAAAGCTACAAATTGTACCAAACCGAATTTCTTTAAACTCAATGGGGAGTTCGGTACGGAATTTTAAAGTTTACAGTGTTCTAAATGATGGAAAATACGTTTTTGTTGCGTTTTTTGTTCGCCACTTTCTCCGTCCAGAAGTCGGGATAAGTCTAATAGAATAAAAATAAAGTGCTTTATATCGGGTGCATGTCAAAGCAAATTGTCTATACATTAATATTTAGCGAGTGTAAAGTCAAAAATTTGGAGTTTTAAATGCGTTTCTGTCTTGTTTTTTCTGCCTGCTTCTCCGGTTACGAGTCAGGGACACGTTTATCAAGTCTAGAAATGGACCAGGATTCAAATTTGATATGCCAGTCTGGCGCATATGTTTACACTCAACAGTGTTGTAAAGTAGTTTACATCAATTGTTAGTTTGCCCATAGAACATTATGTAGACTTAATTTTTCATAAATATTAATCGTAATATCGGAACAATATCAAAATTACGAATCTGACTAAAATCTTCTTTACACTAGGTGTTTACATGAAGTTTACACTACATATATATTTATCTTCGTTTTTGAGCATTCCTGAAACCTAATTTTTTCTTGGAGCCTAGAAGTTTTCAAAGGATCAAATGTGAGACGTCACGTAGGCGCGTTTGTTTACATCCAACAGTGATGTAAAGTAGTTTACATTCATTGTTTATATGTCCTCAGACCATTGTAGAGACATAATTTTTTCATGAATGTTGATCATAATATCCGAGTAATTTTTTACACTGCATGTTAGCCTTTGTTCTAGAGCATTGCAAAAATCGAAATTTTTTCCTGAGATATAAAAATTTACAGGGAATGAAATATATACGTCAATTGGGCGCGCTTGCTTACACTCAGCAGTATTGCAAAGTGGTTTAAACCTAATGTTTATTGTCTTTAAAACATTATGGAGACTCATTTTTCCATAAATGTTGAAAGAAATATCGGAGCAATATCAAAATTACGAATCCGACTAAAATATTCTTTACGCTATGTGTTTGTGTAAAGTTTACGTTACGTGTTAACCCTAATTCGATAGACTTGCAGAGACTTTGTAACTGAAGTCAAGAAATTTTCAAGGATTCATATGTGAGACATCAATTAAGTGAGTTTGTTTACCCTCAAAAGTAATCTAAAGTGATTTAAAAATTATGTTCAAGTGTCCTTAGATCATTGAAGAGATGTAATTTTGTCTTAAATGGGTTGCATTAAAGTTAAATCTTTCTTAGCCGTGTTTATAATATGTTTCACAAAATCTTGCACATGGAGAGCTATCGTTTAATTGATGTAAATTGCCTGCAAAAGTGGTTTAAAATGAACCAGCAATCACACTACTGTGCACAGAAGTCGACAAAGATATGCAGCTTTATTGTAATCATGTACATTAATAAGCCGTAAACTGTTAGTATTCTCTACACCTAGTAGTTGTGTAAAGTTTGCACTATTCATTTGTTGTTAATATGTAGTCTATACTACAAATTTATTTTACTACCAAATCAAAGCGTTAGTGTTCCTTACATTTGATATTTGCGTGAAGTTTTTGAATTTTTGCCGAAAAACTTTGCCTTCTAATTTACCAACATCACGCCTTTTCCATTTTCTTAAAGTTTAAAATCTTTTATAAGTCTCTTAATAATTTAATGGTAGGTTTTAACTTTAAGTTTCTCTTGGTTTACAACTCTCGCTTAGCAAGCTCATTTTTCAAAACTTTTTCATAGTGATCAGATTAGTCGCGTTTAGTTTGGAATTGGTGGACGGTCGTTATTTTATTACTCGGCTTAAATAAACCAAGTGACTATCTTTTGATTATTTTCTTTATCGCAAATTCAAACACCCAATTTTCAATTTGAAAATTGACTCAATTTTCAATTTGAAAATTGATCCAATTTTCAATTTGATAATTGAAAATTGGGTGTTTTCAATTTCAAAAGTCACAACACATTGTGCTTGTGTATTGATTGAGTGAGGATTTGCAATGTGAATTCGTTGGTTAAATATTTGTGCTTGATTATAAGTGAACTGCACATTAAGAAGAAATAACGTAATGCAGTTTTAATTTGAAAATGGATGGTGTCAATAAGGTTGTCTTGTTTAAAAAGGATAATGCTGATGTTAAGAACAATATTGTTTTCCGCGTTCTTGGACTGTTGTCATTATTGTGGCATATTACTGATTGTGTTTACTGACTGATGTACTGAAATCACGCTAATTAAAAGTAGTGTACTAGCAAAGAAAAATGCTCCGATGGAACAAAAAAGATGAATATACTTGGAATTGTGGATTATTATGGATGTAAAAGGAGGGGACTAGGAAAAATCTACCTAAAGTCGGAAAATCTGCTAAAAATCACACTTTCTCTAAGCAACGCAAAAAATCGATGTATATTCTGCGGCCTCTAAAAAAGTGTCTTTTTTAAATAATGTTCGAAGTTTCAGATAAGAGTGTATAAACGTAATCTATCAAGGTTACTTTTTTAAATTGCTGGCACCTGATTGATAGAAAACTAAGAGGTATTGTATTTAAAGTTGTTTTGTTTTATGAGCATTATAGCAAGCAAAGCAGGAGCCGATTGATTAGTGCACACAATCGTTTCGGGCATGCTTGCTAGTGTATCTACATTAAGTCTGTTTCAAGTCAACTTACGTGTTTCCTACTGTTTTTAACCAACCATGTCTTCAATTGTCTTCGATGTTTGCTATTTCATTCAATTGGCTTGGAAGACTGTTAGTTTACTTAATATCATTTCCCATAGCTACTGCATAGCTAACGTGCTGCTGTTTCAATCATTGTTATGGTTGAATATTTATTTTAATCTGTTGGCCGCAGAATATACATCGATTTTTTGCGTTGCTTAGAGAAAGTGTGATTTTTAGCAGATTTTCCGACTTTAGGTAGATTTTTCCTAGTCCCCTCCTTTTACATCCATAATAATCCACAATTCCAAGTATATTCATCTTTTTTGTTCCATCGGAGCATTTTTCTTTGCTAGTAACTTTATATTTAAGAGTAAAAAGTACTTATGCCAAAACGTTCTTTTGTAGGGCTTTAAGAGGGTTTGAACCCCCCCCCCGCAGAATACTTGCTGAACCGCAAGTGACACCGACTCTCAGCATTGTCGATTTTTTTGAAAAAATTATAAAAAGTGTGCTGTTTTAAAGCGTTTTTAGCTCATTTTCGGCTCAATTCTCAAATTTGCGGCACTTCGCGCCATATACATAATTTTAGTCTATACGTTGTTCAGTTTATCAATTTTTTAAATTTTCGACATGTTTTTCTGTTCTAAAAAGAACGAGCATTATCAGAAAAACAGTGTTTACGACGGATCTGGAAGGTCAATCTTTTCAAAAGAGAGAATTTTGAGTGAAAAGACGATGAAATAAAGAGTTTTCCGATTAACACTTTATTTTTCCATTTTTGTTAATATTTTTACATTTTTATGTAGTTGCACTTTCGAAATTTCTTCAAAAATAAAGAAATTTAATGAAAAGCGACATCAGTTCGACATCTACGACCGAAAATTTTGAAAATGAACCATCGTCTGTTGAAATTGGCAGAAATGGAACATTTTCCATTTTCCGTTTCCGGGTTTTTCCCTATATTTCCATTTTCCGGCGATTTTCGATCTGCGACAAAATTATTGTAGTTGGTGTGGATGACGACTTTTTCGAATCTGAAAGGTAAATCTTTTCAAAAGACGATGAAATGAAGAACGTTCCGTTAAACAGTTTATTTTTCCATTTTTGTTGATTTTTTTTGTATTTTTAGTTGCGATTTTAAAATTTCTTCAAAAATAAGGTAATTTGATGAAAACCGACATTATTTCGACATCTACGACCGAAACTTTTGAAAATGAACCATTTTCTTTTCAAAAAAGGGAGATGGAAAATTTTTCCATTTTCTATTTTCCATTTCCGTTGTTTACCCTATTTTTTATATTTTCCGGCGATTTTCCATCTGCGACAAAATCGTTGTAGTCGGAGTGGATGACGATTTATTCGAATCTGAAAGGTCAATCTTTTCAGAAGACGATTAAATGAACAATTTTCCGTTGAACAGTTTATTTTTCAATTTTTGTTGGATTTTTTACATTTTCAGTTGCGCTTTCGAAATTTCTTCAAAAATAAGGAAATTTGGTGAGAAACGAGATCATTTCGACATCTACAACCAAAAATTTTAAAAATGAATTATTTCCCGTTGAAAATGGCGGCAATGGAATATTTCCCATTTAACATTTCCGGGTTTTACTCTATTTTTCAGTTTTCTGGCGATTTTCTACGTGGGACAAAATCGTTGTAGTCGAAGTGGTTGACGATTTTTGGAAACTTAAAGGTCGCAATCTTTTCAAAAGACGATGAAATGAACAATTCCCCGTTGAACAGTTTATTGTTCCATTTTCGTTGAGTTATTTCCATTTTTACTTACGGTGTCGAATTTTCTTCAAAAAAAGAAATTTGGTGAGATACAACATCATTTGGACATCTAAGACCGAAAATTTTGAAAATAAACCATTTTCCGTTGTGAATGACGTATAGCAGATCTCATCTATAGGCAGTCCAGCCACACGTCGGCTTAGAGGGTTCTGTAGGTCCCAGAATCAGTAGCAGAATCTTCCCATATCCCCCCATGTGCCTACAAGTTGTGATCTTATTGGTGCAGCATTCATGCGAGAATTAAAAAAGAGGCCCTCTGAGGTTTAAATTGCAGACAATATGTTGCTTGCTTTGTCATGCATTATGAATGAATCAAATAGGTACGTTTATCTTTTTCTCCTAATAAGACATTTTTGAGTTTACTGTTGAAATTGTTATGGCATCTGGTTATACGGAATTTTAGAATATACGTAGAAAAAGCGAAACTTGTGCAATTTCGACTAAAACTTTCAACGAAAGGATGAATTCCAAAAATAAATCTGAAGAAGAAAAATGTTCCATTTTCCGGTCTCCGGCTTTTACCCATTTTCCGTTTTCCATTTCCATTTCCCTTTCCGGATTTTACCAACATCCTATTTAAACCGCGCGCTTGGGGCTAAATAGATTCTACATATAATTGTAAAATTCGGCGCAAAGCGCCGGAAAGTTTTTGCGTTTTTTGGCTGAAAAAGCAAATACTATATGAAGAAAAAATCGGCCTCATATTTCGTTGGGGGGGGCACGTGCCTCGCTAACACCCCTGGATACACTACACACAGTTCTGAAAATTAGTAGATTAAGGATCGCATGTTTTAAGCAAATCAAGTATATGGCAAATAAGAATAAAACAAATGTTACTTTCCAAATTCGACACTGAAATCGAACTCAATGCTGATTAGGAACATAGGTGTCTGAATTGAAGGATTGGAGGAAAGAACAGGCAGGACTAAGGATGCAGTAGTGAAGTGACTGATGGAAGTAGGTGATTAGTGTGGAGAGGCATGTTTAGTGTTGCCCGGTCGAAATTCGGGAAACAACCAAATTTTCCCTTAAAAACAACCAAAAACAGCCGCTTTTGACCAAAAAACTGCCAGAAAAATGCCGACTTCCACAGTACATTTTTGACCTTACAGAACTTGTCCAGATGACATTCAAGTATAGTCTGTTTCATTTGTCCGAGAGCTTTTTCAGCAAATCTTTTCCAAGGCTACTGTAACGCTATCTTCCCTACTTACTGTAGGTCATTAAGAGATCACTGTAACTACATACATTTATTGATTTCAAGAAGAGGACCATAATACGCGTAAAACTTTGAAAACGTAATACGACACAGACTATAAGCTTACTAAAGACAGAATGTGACAATAAAAACGAGTAACAAAACAATTAACTGGCAAGAAAAAGTTCACAATAGGCACGGGAGATAGGCAAACCAAGCTATTAAAGCACAAGCACGGGTTTAGAGGGAGCGGGGGGCGCCATTTTCCTAAAAAAATAGTTAGGGTTATAAAAAATTTTTTAAAATGATTTTAACAATGTTTTTATGACAAGTTTTGAAATTTTTCCGGCGCTTAGCGCCGAATAGAACTTATAAATGACATTTACTGACTTTATTATCTATTGAAACTTTATTTTTAACGTCAGAAGAGTAATTTATTTACAGAACAAGGATTTTTTTACTTCTTACAATGATTTCTCGAGTATTTTTGGCTCTTTATACCTATTTTAACACTAGCATTGCGCATTGTTTGTAGGAAACTTTGAAAAATTGCAAAATTTTCACGTACCTATCACAAAGATTCTGTCTATCAAAAGACGACAAGAAATCGATACTTGACAGATTTTTCGAACAATTTTTTGACACTCTTCGGAGTATTTGGGATTCCACCCCTCACCCGCGTCAGAAAGACAATACTGCATTGGCGAAAATTGAGTCTGCCTTTTAAGCAATTGTTTACGTAATACTTATAATACCTTTTTAAGTACAATAAACCAAACTCCTAAATTTGTGCTGCCCGCGCATCGTAAAAAGCTACCGCTGTAATGTCATCTTCCTACAAATTAAAATTCATTAATCGAAACGACTAAGCAACACAAGCGTTGTAACTGCATCGAGTGGTTAGCACACGTAGGCGTGGAGGGCGGGGGTGGGGGTATGCATCCCCAGAAAATAAATACTTCCGCCCCAGAATTCAATTTTAGGATTTTTTTGTGTTTTTCGCAATTTTTTAATGCCAATGGATATTGCCCGATGAAAAACGATGAAAAAATGTTTTTTCCGCCATACCACCATTTTTAAGGCCATTTTTTGACTTTTGAAAAATCTTGCAACCCCCTTCCCCAGAATTTTGGTGCTGCCGACCTATGATGGTGAGCATAGGTGGGCAGCACCAAAATTCTGGGGAGGTGAAAAAATTTCTGGGGGGGGAGGTGAAAAATTTTCAAAGGTTAAAAATGGCCTTAAAAATGGTGGTATGGCGAAAAAACACCATTTTTCGACGTTTCTCATCGAGCACTATCCAATGGCATCAAAAAAATTGCCAAAAAAAGCAAAAAAATTTTTTTTCTGGGGGGGGCACAGTTTCTGGGGGGGGGGGGTATTTCAACTTCTGGGGGGGGGGCGTGCATACCCCAAACCCCACGCCCATGTGTGGTGGTGAGGGGCATATATGATTTTGGGGTGTAGAGAGGTGTCAGGAGTTATCCCCTCCAGGAAAATTCTCAGTCCCCACAAAAATTTTCTCAACTCCACCCCAGAAATGGCGGTTCATTGAAAGTTCCCTAAACTTTTTAAAAAAGGTAGAGCATCGTCAAAAACGCTGAAAAGCGAAGTTATCTGGCGATTTTTAGTTGACGGAACATTTTCTGCATCATTTTCTAAGACAAAGTTAGTGAAAACCGCAAAATGTTGCTAGTGCCGGATTATTATGTTTGTGTGCTGTTTACTCAAAAAACGCAAAAATTGTGTATAAATGATTCAAAACTCGAAATTTCTAGACAAATCGGTCAACTTCTATATTTTTAGTGCAAAAGCGATATAAAGCAGTCAAAATGAGGTACACATGCTAAAAAATGCAGTATTACTACGCATAAATGGTTTATGCAGGCTATTTTGAACATCTTCACCATTTAACTACAAGGAAAGCGTGAACAATAGATACACTTATCTGGACTCCTAGGATTTTACCCCGCTGCCGACCCTGACCATGTGCAACTATTTTACACGTCTACAAGGAACAATAACTGCGAGTTTGATGCATGATTCTAACACTGAAATCGATTATAAGAACAGCGCACTGTAAAAATCAAGCACTGATAATATGGAGAGCTAATGGAAAACATAGTTCTTGATTAAGTTCGTTATTCGATTTCAAAAGTGATCAAAGTAAATGATTTGCTCACCCGCATGCACGTCGTCCTTGTTAGGTTGCAGCATATCATTAATCTCTCTCTCAAATTATGTTGCATTGATTTAATTTATGTTCATTTATTTTCATGACTTAGAGCCGAGATCTATGCAGACAGCCCTCAATATTTTTGAATAATTTTGAACATGTATGATAATACTTTACACTACGGCTAATCTAACATGAATTTAGAGACGGCGAGGAAGGGGAACTTTATTTTTGCATCATTAGAGTAGTTGAGTACAGAACTAAGATTTTTTTAATTCGTACATTGATTTTTTTGGTGCTTTGCGCCGACTTCGGCATTAATTTTGCGCATTTTTTGTAAAAGAAATTCCGAAAATGCACAACTTCTTTAGGATCGAACATGATTCTGTCTGTCAGTAGATGACAAAAAAAGATACTTTAAGCATGATAGATTGATTTACGAACAATTTTTAATTCCATTAGAAAAATTCGGACTTCTGTTCCCCCTGCTAGGAAATCCCGGATCCGCCGCTGCAGCTAATTATACAAATCTTATCAATAAACGATTTCTTTATTTTTTGCAAAACTGATTAATTTTTTATTTATTTTATCACTAAAAACATATGTATACAGTGGCGGATCTAGGATTTTCCTAAGGAGGGGGCGGTACCTCAACTTTTCCAGAAAAACAGTCAAAAATAGGTCCAAAAATTTGCCCTTCACGTGCGAAATAGCGTTTTTTCGGCTTTTCAAATTTATTGCTCGATTTTCTGTATTTGTAGCATTCGAAGCCAAAGGTCGAAAATTTTTCAAAAGTTTTGCTCAAAAGAAATCTATGATAAAATAGCTGTTTCTGCTTTTGAAATTGTATCCGCCCAGTGGAATATGCGGAATCATTACGGGTCAAAGCTGCAAAGAAATAGTAAAATAGACAAAAACCGTTTTCTGGATTTCTTATGTTGTTCTTGGAATCAGAAAAATACAAAAACGTGATTTTTTAGTATTGATTTCTCCTTAGTATCTCTGCGTCCGACACCCATAGTTCCGGAGCGCTAGGGTCTTGAACGCATTTTGTATTAATCTTGGACTCCTTGACGTCCCATACCGGATTGTCATTACCAAACCAACTAACGTTTATACATATATGACATAACTAGTGTTGAAGATCGACTTTTGAGTACTAGAAAAATTGCTCTTTCTCTAAATGACCGTACCCAGGATCCGGCTAACAAAGGGGGCGGGTGGACTTAACAATTGAGATTATAAAATTCGAACTTTTTCAAAAAAAAATTTTTTTCTTCTTAAAAGGCTATAAAAAAGTGACAGTTGTTGATCGCGCTTGGGCCAAAATTTTCGAAAATATACTTCTCATCCGGCGCGAAGCGCCGAAAATTTGAAGATTTCGCGACAAAGACATGCGATTTTTCCACCTTTCCGTGCTTAATCTTAACTTTCAAAATTTTTTTTGGTTAATGGGGAAGGGGGCGTTTGGCGGCCGCCCAATAGTTAAACGTGTTAAAGAGATGCAGAACACTTGACGTCATATTCCCGTTTCACTGGCATTGTCGTGTAGGTACTGTAAAACCGTGCTGATCGAACGTGCTCTGTGTTCAATCCTTTATATGTCATGGTGTAGCTTGTCAGCGTTAGGAACAAACATAGGTGTATAGATTGCATTATGCGCTTATCAGTAGGTACCCTCTCTCTTATTTTAGAAAGCCGTTTAAAACGCTTCAAATCGAAATGCAGCTCGCTCGTGTTATACCACTTATTGTATTTTTTTGGACGGCAGGCTGTGTGGAACCGCCAGCACCATTTTCTCCTCAGTGTCGCCTTAGTACCAACGATTTCGCAACACAAAAGGCCGCAGTGCCTTGGTTTGACATCGATTTGGGTAGCCCAGCCATTTCACGATGGAACAATGTGAGTTCAAGCTACAAAATGGAAATCAAGGCATTAAGTCAGGTATCCAGTATATCTTTGGTAAATGTTCTCGCAGAATTTAAGAATCAGAACCGGCCAATTTTTGTCGTTATAAGGTAATCAAAAATCTCATACGCGCTTGGCTCGGGTCGTCTTTCGTAGATCGTGTGGAGAAACACTTAGGGAACATCGATAACTTTATGCCCTACGATTTTGCTGAAGAAATCAAGGGTGAGGATAAGATCGAAATTCCTGCAGTGTATTGATGCATAAATTCACCCAGTTCATATATGCTTTAATGATTTTTAATTAGGCACGCATCTCTGGGGGGAATGGGGGAATTCGGACTATACATTGGCAGCACCAAAATTCTGGGGGTGGATGCAAGATTTTTCAAAGGTCAAAAAATAATCTTAAAAATGGTGATATGACGAAAAAACACCATTATTCAAAGTTTCTCGTCGAGCACTATCCATTGGCATCAAAAAATTGCGAAAAAACAAAAAAATTTTCAAAAATTGAATTCTGGGGGGGGGTATTTTGGTTTCTCGGGGGTACATACCCCCAAACCCCTCACACCCAGGTGTGGTTCGGACCCCCCGAAATTCAGAAAAATCGGTAAAATGAGATTTTTCAACGTTATTTTGTGCTATTTTTGGCCTTTTTGGGCTTAGTCCCCCGGTATTCGTCCCCCCAAAATAGGACGGCCAGCTACGTGCCTGTTTTTAATCTGCTATGTATCTATGTTTAAGAAAATTCTGCTAGTTTCACTGCTACAAGTGACGTGTATGTAAAATTTTTTTACATGAATCAGCATTCACTTTTATATTTATTGCTTTGAATAACCATAATATTCAAACAAAACATTACGCGTTGGGGACAATGCATAGTTGACAAAATTCTAATTTAGTCTCACCATACTTTGGACATTATTTTTTCAGGCGTTTCGAATGCCTCGGGAATATCTTTGAGCGACGCAGTCCTTTACAACATTTTCTATGAAGTATTCAGCGTTTGTACGTCTATTGTGGCGAAAGATTCGAATGGGAGCATATACCACGGGCGCAACATGGATTTCGGAATTTTCCTCGGATGGGACACACGGAGTACGGATTGGATAATAGCCAAAAAATTGCGTCGTCTTATCATTAACGTGAACTTCAAAAAGAACGGCTCTTTGCTATACAAGGCGGTCACGTTCCCTGGTTATGTTGGCACATTCACTGCGGTTAGATGACGTTTACATTCGCACAGGTTTTATGAATATCAAATCATAATCTCCTTCACAAAAGTTCCAGTTAGTTTCAGGATATTCGTGGGCATATTAGAAATTTTTTTACTCCTATAAAAAAATTCTCTTTTATTTTTGAAGTTTTTGTTCATTTTACTTCCTTAAAAAAATATAGCTTAAAAATTCAGTTTGGTTCCTTTCTAAACTTTTTTTACTAGTCAGTTGCTCCTGAAACTTCGCTATTTATGTGTAAAAAAGCATTTTTCAATGTCCAATTTTGTGTACAATTATATCGGGTGCGGCGATTTTTTCCAACAAAAATTCAAAAATTTTAAACTTTGCAGGAAAAGTGTGCCGCAACTTCCGGTTTTATGTATGTCATTACTGAGTAAGCCCGAAAATTTTAAAATTTTGCTGAAAGACGGCGAAGATGAGTGGCCTTATTGCTACTTCATTCCTTGCTTTCTTCGTACTGTTCAGACTAACTA
>JAVLUZ010000340.1:6835801-6850084 GCA_036768485.1 Mermis nigrescens
TATAATTTTTTGGTGTTCACTGGCATGAAAAAGCTGAAAGTTTTGGCGCTTTGCGCCACTAATTCAATCAAATCATTATTTATTATATATTTAAATTTTTTCCAGAAGTATTTTTTACTAGATAAATTTTCCGCTTTTCGAATCTTCAGAAAGATGCAAAATTGAGCTCAAGAGCTTAAAAACGTCCAAATTTTCCGACGTTCCACGCCAGATGTATGTATTTCATTCATTGCTTATGTGTCCTTGGAAAACTGCAAAGGTGAGCTTAAATGAATAAAAATGTAGAAAATTTACAGCGTTTTGCGCCAGGTATAATTTGTATTGCTTGTGTTCGAAAAGCTGCAAAATTGAGCCTTAAATGATAAAAATGTCAAAAATTTTGGCCGCTTCACGCAGTCATAATTACGACATTGCTTATACTCGTATTCAGAACAGGGGCGGATTTAAAAGAGGCAGGGGGTTGCGGCCACACATGGGCGTGGGGTTTGGGGGTATGCACCCCCCAGAAGTTGAAATACCCCCCAGAAATCAAAATACCCCCCCCCAGAAAATTTTTTTTTGCTTTTTTAGCAATTTTTGATGCCATTGGATAGTGCTCGATGAGAAACGTCGAAAAATTGTGTTTTTTCGCCATACGACCACTTTTAAGACCATTTTTTGACCTTTAAAAATTTTTTCACCCCCTCCAGAAATTCTTTAAACCCTCCCCAGAATTTTAGTGCTGCCCACCTATGGTTGCGGCCCCACATTGGCTGAGAAACTCGGTTGTTATCTGCATCCTTTTGAAAAATCTGGTTGTTTTCTACCTTATTTTAAAAAAAGTTGGTTGTTATCTGGATCCTAAAAACGTGGTTGTTATATGCATCTTCTTGAAAAAATTGATTGCTATCTGCATATTTTTTATACTGCAAGGTCCATATTTTTGAAATAATACATTGACAATTGTTTGAAATTTTTCATTGCTATCATGCGTCCACTTAAAATATTTCATCGTGATCTTCCATAATGCTAGTTAACAATGAAATATTTCAAATGGACTGGCTTGCCTGCTGTAAAGAGGCGATAAGATTGGCTTAGATTATTGCTTCTCGTATCTTTACTTACCTACTTTGAGCAAACTCGTTTTTAATAAAGCATTCCGACCAAAGCGTCCGAAAAATTCTAAATTTGAGTTAAAAGACTGATGGTTTTGAAATAATTCTCTCATCGTCTAAAAGTCATCAAGATCCGTTTTTGATATCCAGTACTAAGAAGAAACTTGACCAGTGACACAATTCCATTGAAAAACTTATGGTAAGATGTAAATGATTAAATTGCTTGTAAAATTCATCAAAAGCAGAAAAAACTTGTTTTTCTTTATTAGTCGTTTTAGATTTTTTTGATTTATTCATAGTCTTTTGAATTAAGCGTGCCCATTGCTTTTTTTGTATAGATGAAGCAGTCCGCATTTGCCCTGACAATCAACGAGCGATTTATATTGGACGGTGGCTATGTGGGAATCATTGAGTGGTTGCTGGGCATCAACAAAGCCAGCTGGCTCACCTGGATGGTCAGAGATTTGTTCGAAAAGGCGAATGATTTCCAGTCCGCCGTTCATTTATTATCCACTACTCCAACGATCGCTCCATTCTATGCCATTCTCAGTGGCACTAAATCCGGTAATGTGAAGCAGCGCTGCTCACTAGATTTCCTGAGGAGCAATGTTTTTTTCTGCACTTATCATTTGTCCGGTTACAAAATCACTTGTAATTATTATAATAGTAGACAAATCATCAGGCATACTACTTTCACCCATGTCTTAGAGCATCTCGGTCGACATATGCAGATTATTTTTCACCATTTTGCCATCTCTTTAGAGAGCTTGACTTCTTATTGTTTTTGTCTCTAATTGAGATAAGGGGTAGGGGGACAGGGGGTAAGAGTCAGGGAAGGCTGGGTCTCCGCCCCATCCCACCCATTGGCCCGGAATAGTTGACGACATACGAATAAAGAATAGGTATGTAATTTGCAACAATTTTTGGCCATCAGCGACCGTAATTACTCAAATTTTTTCTTTGCATCACGCCAGATAATACTAATTAATGACATTTATTTGCATTCTTAGCGAACTGGAAACAATTTTCGCTCACGAAATAAGTTTCAAATTAATTTCAACAGCCGAAACCGCTATTTAAGCATACTTTACTTCTATTCTCAATCAAAAATTTCCGATGTTTTGCATCAGATGCTCTACACATACAGGGTATCAACCAGTAAATAAAGCTTCTAAACGTCCTTCCGCCTGAATTTCGGAAATTTCCGGCGCTTCGCGCCAGATTTTCACTAAAGTCAAATAAATTTATTGTGTTTTCGTACAAAATTGTCGAAAATTTCAAAATTTTCACAAAAAAGTGAAGCGTCAAACGTGAATTTAAATAAAATTAGACAATGAGAAACGTACAAAAATATGCTATTTTGCGTGTGAAGGGCAAATTTCTGACCTATTCTTTGACTGTTTTAAAAAAAGTTGTGGATTCTCCCATCTTAGGAAAAACCTAGATTCGCCACTGATAGAGATGCAATGAGTAGCCGAACTTGATGTGTAAAAATCAGCGGGTGTAAAGATAGATTTTGGTTGCATTTTTGCCTTATTGACAACTCCGGATATGAGTCTCAAGAAATAAGAAATTTTTTCTGATAAAAATGTACTACGGCTTTAAAGACTATTTTCTGCTTACCAGCAAACTTTTGTACGCTCACTATAGAGTTATATTTAGGGATTTAAACTTTACACTCTGGTGGACGGTGTAAACAAAGATATTTTATCTAAGATTTTTCTACTAACTTTTCCGCTCTCAGGTTGGGGTATATTAAATCTGGTAGAAATAAATTACCTTTTAAGACCACACGTCGCAGCTAATTGGGTTTAACAAAATGCAATATTAAGTTATTTATGGTGGTGTTACAATCGAAATCAAGGGTGTAGAATAAGCGAAAAAACACGTTTTTTCCTTATTTTGATTAATAAATATCTCAAATATTTTGCGGAACAGAAGTTTTCCACATACAGACGTACTATGATTCAAAGGTTACAAAGTGGTTCAAATCGAATTTATTGACACTCAATGGGGAGTTGAGCTCAGATTTTTAAAGTTTAGAACGTGGTGGTTGGTGGTAAATGCGTCTTTGTCCGTTTTTTGTTCGTCACTTTCTCCGTTTGGAAGTTGGGATAGGCCGAATAGAATGAAAATGAAGTACTTTTTAGGGGGAACACGTCATAACAAATAGCGTTTATTTAAATAAATATTTAACTTTTTCGGGAAGTGTAATGTCGAAAATTGGGTGTGTAAACGTGTTTCTGTTTTGTTTTTTTCTGCGAATCTCTCCGTTATTAGTCTGAAACATGATCTGAAGTCTAAAAATGTGCTGGGAATCAAACAAGATACGCCAGTTGGGCGCGTTTGTTTATAGTCAACAGTGGTGTAAAGTAGTTTACATCTAATATTTATTTGTCATCAGGCCATTGTGAAGACTTAATTTTTTCATAAATGTTGATCATAATATCAGATTAATCTCAGAATTACGAATCCGACTAGAATCTTTGTTACACTCTGTAGTCGTCTTAAGTTTACACTGCATATTAACTTTAGTTATAGAGCCTTGCGGATGCTTAATTGTTTTAAAAATCTTCTACGTAACGTCAGAATTATGAATTTGACTGGTTTGTACTATTCATTTATTGTTAATTTGTAGTTTATATAGTATTGCCTACGATGCTGAAGAAGTTAGGCATCAAATTCTTTAGCATTTTAGGCAATGACAATAATATTAACTAATGCAAACTCAAACTCGCAAAACTCGTCCACTCAGTGGCCGCCGATAGATAATCGCCATTGTCTCCACAAGCTGACCACGGCGGCATTGCTCATAAATGATATGGGCAGGCTTGTGCACAAATCGTGGGCCCACCTTGTTCTTGTCTAGCATAATGTCCTGGCGTGTCTCAACGTCGTAAAAAACAAATTTGGTGGGAGACTTGGGCTTCTCCTCCTTGAGCGGCTGCATGAGGCATAAATGGTCTCCTTTGGCGCTTCCTTGTTTGTAGGTGCGACAAGTAAAGTAGTCGCATTGACGGGAATTAACTTGCTGTTGACCCTTAATATGGCGGCCACCATGTTCACAGCATTTAACCTTGTCGCAAGGCTTATTCGAGTGCAGATAGTGAATTGATCCACTTTGACGCTTTTGCTATGACACTTGTTCGGATATTAATGAGACTGCTCGCTCACTCTATTTATTGTTCCGACTGAAGTGCACCTTGGCTTTGCAGTACACAGAATATCATGTACACTTCGATTTTAGAGCTGTATTGAGTCTATTTGGGTGTAGATTTCTACAATGCTTGCATGCATATCTGACTTTCCTCCCTTTCACATTCTTCGTTTTGCATAGGTCTAAGTATATTCGCTCTTTCTTTGTTCCATCGGAGCAGTTACAAATATATTGATTATTGTTTAGCAGATTTATGAAAACGTTGCGAGTCTAATGTCCGTATGATCATATGTACGTGGGAAGCGGCCTAATTCCGGGGTCTAGTCGGTAAAAAATCTACAGAAATCTTAAAACATGCAAAAATTCAATTTTCTGGGTGTATCGATTTTGGAGGTTTACCATACTAAATATGAATACGATATGTATCTATAGTTCATTCAGGTAATGATTAATTCTCAATATTTATTTTTTCGATATTATAATACTCTAAAATTCAATTTTCCATCTTATTTAATCGTTTGCTTACATTGACAAGCATTTATTATTTAAGGATTTTTTAAATGCCAAACTAGGTACAATAGAAACAGATGTATTTCAATATAAGAACTAATTACATTCCTCACTGCAAGTCCATAAATCGAGATCCACACGAGAAAAATTTTAATTTTTTTTTAGAAATTTTTCCCTTGCTTTTGGTGTCACACTATCATTGTTTATATATTAATTTATGTCATAAAACTGGTAAAGCCTTAAGAGAAAATGCGACAGTAATTTCTCAATCAAGAGTAAAAGTGATTATAAAGTATAATTGTACTTGTGTAGGAGAAGGTCAAATAATCGTGCGGTCAAGAAATGCAGTTGATGGTGTTGTTAAGCTGGGTTGCAACAATGGCGCCTCAGAAGCAGACCGTTGGTTCCTGTTGCAGACAAACACAGATCCGTGGCGCATGTCTTTCTTCTTAGATGACAGAAGAACTCCAGCTGAGCATTGTATGAGAAAGTTGGGCCGTCAGAATGTTTCATTGCCCAGCCTGCTTCAAGTTCTCTCATCTCCAACCACGCTTAACAAACTCACAGTCTATTCAACGCTTATCAAGACTGACAGGGGTCTTCTCGATACTTATATTCAAAAATGTCCCGATCCATGCTGGCCATGGTGATTGACTGAAAGTGCTATCACAATCAACAGTATGACGAGGATCAGTCCTCATATGTGTTCAATCATCAAAACAGAACATTTTCTGTCAGATACAAATTTTATAGTAGTTAGGGACATATCAGATTAACAATGGAGCAGTCTAAATACATATTCAGTGCCGTGTCTGGATTTCTTAAAAAGAGTAACACTCAATTCCATTCATGCTAGTGGAACGGAGTTCCTACATAAGTACCCATGCAGTCCGTTGAACAATAACAAAATCGGAGCACAATGCCGTTCAATCTAGCACTTTCATGCAGGTTAAAAACAGACTTTCGCTGTTAGAGGACTTAAAGCCATTTCCCTGCATAACCTTAGTCCGTTCTTACAATATAAAGGTAAAATCATAGGTAGCGGATTAGCGCATGCCTACATAAAGTATAAAATTAAAAAAAACATACTTGGTTACCCTCAACATATGTCTACCCCCTTCGTACAGCTATAATGGGACCGACCTGGAGGTTCGGTTTTTTCAAAAGATGATAACAAAAAGTTACGTCGCCTAAATTTTTATTTTTTCTGTACACTCAATACGGAGCTAGCAAAGACCGTGTGAAGTTTTGTTGCAACCTTTTAAATTAGGACGATTTCTGACGGTTTTTATGAGTGATTTTTAGACAACTTAGTATTAGTACCTGATAAAATTTAATGACAAAAAGTGATAGAGCGAGATATTTTATTACAATTGTTTTTAGAAATTCGCTTTAGTTCTTGTGTTACAGTATCCTAAGCGTAAAAATCTAGGGATGTAAAGACAGATTTTGGTCGCATTTTTGTCCTCTTTATGTCTGCCAACAACTCCGGTTATGAGTTGCGAAGAGACTCTTTTATAGAAAAATACATCGTTTGAAGGACTGCTTGTAGAACTTGGCTGCGTTTGTAATAAGTCAATACCGAGTTAGTTATAGCGGTTTAAAGTTTACCCTTTGGCCATGAGCGAAAAAAAGACGTTTTTACGTAATTTTATTTTTTAGCTTCTCAAATTATAAATCAGAACGTGTTAAGTACTCTGAAAATAAAGTAGTCTTAAGGTTTACACATCGCACTTGGAAGCGTTTCCTTAAGCTCAATACATAGATAGGTCTGAAGGTGTAAAGTTTTAAATCTTGTGTAAAAAACACGTTTTTTCGCCGATTTTTTTGTCAATCAAGTTCTCCGGTTAGGAATCGGGTTGTGCGGACTATTCTAGAAAGGAAGTAAGTGTCAGCGGTTACAAACCGCGCTGGTTGGCGATTTTAAACATCATATTGAGTTATTTCTAAAATGTGATGAAACAAACGTTTTTGCAATTATTTTGTCTGCTAAGTTCCCCGGTTACGAATCGGTATGTCCGGACTAATGTAAAAACTGGAGAATGTCTTACGGGTTACATATGAGAAACAGATGCGTTTCTTTACACTCGAATATATAGTCAATAATGGAGACGTTAAGTTCTGAGTCTGGGGTGAATAACACGTTTCTGCATAGGGTTACGATCATGATCTTCTTCCGTAATGAGTAGATGTGCATGATCTCAACTCTAAGAATGATTTACGCTCAAGGGTCACACATTCTACTGATGTGTAAGTTAGCACAAATTGAAGGTGTTAAGTAGTTTACACTAAAGTGTTATTCGCTCCCAGAGTTTTGTATAGGGTCAATTTTTTTGAAAAATGTTATTCGGAACATCAGGATTATGAGACAGATTTCAGACATCCTTTACATTGAGCGATTGAGTGAAATGCTGCTGGTTGTACGAGCTGAGTTTTTTCACAAACCCTTATTTCTTTAATTAGGAGTACGAATCTACCTTTGTCTTTTGTGACTCACAAAAGACAAAGGTAGATTCGTACTCCTAATTAAAGAAAATAAAACCACAAAAATGTCTAAAAAACTGTGTGAAATGGAGGAAATTAATACTAATTATATTTAGACCTATTGCTTGCATACAAATCATCGCGACTACTGGAATGAAATTTCGTAGCTAGAAAGTCCTTTGAATACACTACGTTTTGTTTACGTTGCATTTAATTAGAACAAAAATCGCACGCATAACACTCAAGTAAAACTGTCTCTTTGTCAAGCAGCTATTCAACTGACCTATTCAATCTTGATTTTCAGCATTCATTTTTTTGTGGAACAATCTTGCTCAGTCCCAAATTACTCGTAGTCTAGTTATCTCGTCACAGTATTCAACTGCTTTCTGACACTCTCCCACTTCCTCCCCTGTTAAAACTTGATCAACAGAACAAACTCTAGCAATACGCATGTTTTTATATAAGCGAATAGGTTGCTTAGAGTAATTGATAATAGGAAGGGAAGAAAAATAGTTTTTGTTTAAATTCAAATGTAAATTTGGTACATAAATTGCATCGTACGGAGTAAAAGAATTAATATCAACCCAAGTCGAATTAAAAGTTTCTAAATCAACATTGATTGGTATAGAATAAATAGAAACTGGAGGTACTAAAATTGTGTCTTTCACTGAGACAAAAGCGATTCGTTCTTTTTGATTTGTTGAGAAAATTAATGGAATAGATTTATTTTGACCAAAACGAGCAGATTTTTGTTTGTAATCAAAAGTGAAACGTTGTGAAATGCCACATAATTTAGTTATTACGTCACAGCCTATTACTATAGAATAAGGACTGTCTTGCATTATGACAAATTTAATAGGTAAATTTTGAGTTCCGATTTGCACGTTTAAAATAACTTCACCAGGTTACTGAATTGGATGACCAGTGATAGAAGTGGCTGCAGTCGTTTGATGCGGCTGTAGGGGTTGGTCATTCTTACACTCTAAATACATAGTGCTATCTAAAATTGAAACTGTAGACCCTGTGTTGATAAGGGCTAGTAGCCAACGTCCGTTTGGCATACGGATGTGTATATGAGGCCGGGACATTGCAATCCCGGTACGGGCGATTGTCAGGATAGGCGTACGGTTTTGGCGCCAATAATGTGTTTCGGCGGAAGTGTCTTGCTGTTGAGGTCGGTAGCGAACCGTCAGGGGCTGACGGCTCAAGGGGTGCGAGTGTTGGGGGCAGCACAATGACGTCATTTGGGTGCATAAACGTGGACATAGCATAGCGAACCAACGGCAAGCAGAAGAGCCAACGCCACAGCCCCAGTGACACCAGATACAACACCAACCGTATCGCAACCCTAAATAGCCTAAACCAAGCAGAATTATAATAACAAAACACCAAAGTATTCCATTAGTTAAGGTTTGACCGATTCCACCTGTAAGTGAAGATATTGCATGACCAGTTTGCTGAAATAAGCCACTTACTGTGGTCTGGAGGTGTGAAAGCGCCAGACCATTAACATCTTTTACGCCATTTCCAATATTGCGTAAAACTTGGCAAAATTGCACTTGGGTTGATGTTTAGCCTGGACGTAAAATTTACTAGCTGCTGCATTTGCTGTCGCGGTCGCCAGGTTTCGAGAGTGGTGAGCTCCATGGACATTTGAAAAGGCGGTTGGCGCCCTAAATTGTGAAAAACCATTGGGGCATCAAAAACGATTGTAGTTGGTGACTCTAGGAGTATAGAAGCATCCAACCGTTGTTGCAGTAGTGGTTTGACGTCAACTACACTGTGGGAGCTTACCCACTGGTGCTGGCTGGCGTCATAATGGACGCCAGAAGGTGCTTCAAAACAGGGCACCTGTGGAGCAGCTGAAACTAAATCTTGCATTCTTGGCAAAATAAAATAAAGAGTTTTGTTAATAACAAGAGGCAAGAGTGCATAGCACTCCTTGCCGACACAATAATTCCAAAAAATAAGGTCGGGTTGGACTTGAATGCATGGCCAAATGAGGAGGGTTTCCTCTGCAACTCGGGCTGCTACATCATTATGCTGAGTCCATAATCTTGCAGCTAAAGTAGCATCTAAATGCAATAACTGACGCACAGTTTGGAGCTGCGCATCAGCTATACGACAAATATGCGTCCAGATTTGAGAAAGACGGTCGGTTTCCCAGCAAGTAAAAGAAGCTTCTAAATACTGTAATCGAGAATTTATTTCTGTAGATTCTCCGGATTTAATAAGATTAGCTGGTGCGGGGTTTTCCGAAAAGTTTTGAGAAATAGTTGATTCTGGTTGTGCCAAATGAAAAGTTTCATTATCATAAGCTTGCATCAAAGTTCCTTGGTCCAAAGCGATAAGAAAATTAGGTAAACAAACATGTTTTGGCACAGGTAATTTTCGAATAGCAGTAAAAGCTTCTTGAATATTTTCGATTATGTAATAAGGTCCCAAATGCTTAATTACATAAGAACCACCTTGTACATACGGACATGGGGCTTTCAGGTCTTTTGGCTCCCATATTACTATTGCATCATTAATTTCACATTGTCCAGAATCAGGTTTACATGCGGACAGGTCACCAAGATTAGATGTTAAATGAATACCTTCATAAGTAGCTATTTGACCTTCTTGTATCATGCCATTGCTAATAGTTTGACATACGTCTTTACAACAATATTCATAGCGTACTTGCAAAGTAATATTAGTATGCCATAAATGAGATTTCACTTTATTTAATTTTTGACCCCGGAAATATTCAATTAAAATCATTCTTTGACACCGACAACAATTTATGGGGTCAGTGACCTGAGAATCTCGAGTTATCCCACAAGATCCCAAAAATCCGGTGTTGGTACATATTGTATGCGTTACTCCTGCACATTTATATGCTTTAATGCATTCTGCATCTAAATTAGGTATCCAAATACGAGCTGCAAACGTACGTATTAGTGCTGGGGTGGGTGGTTGACAAGTCAACCCGGATGGTAAAGAAAAATGAGCTCCCGATGTTTGATGTCCGCAAATTTGATAAGCTTGTATTGCAAATGAAGAATGATCAAAAGTGAAATAGCCGAAAAAGAGTGTCAAAAAACTCAAGAAAATGGCAAAAAATGTGAAAAATGTAGCAATATATTTGCTGGCTATTTGCATTCTTTCAAAGTAATTGTAAAACTGAGTGTTAAGCTCGAAAGTTGCAAAGTCTGTTTGCTTTATATTAGCTTCGTCACAATCTAGCGGGCTCATACCTTCGTCAATAGCACATATGACATCCACCTCCTTACTATTTGCAGACTCCTCAACCCAATCGGCATCACTCGGCTCATATGAGTCATTTAGGACAGCAAAAAACACGCCGGGGGTTTGTCTGGCATGACAATGATTCAACCCCTGGGCAATTTCGACCCGGTGGCGGTTGTGACGTTGGATGATGGGTTGGATGATTGAACGTTGAACGCATGGGCGGGGCTGGACAATTATTGCAAAATGACAAACCATATTAAGGCGGTTGCTGGCAGTTTCGGCTTATATGGCCTAAACAGCCACATCAAAATCAACGTATTCAAGTTGAACGTTGTTGCTGTTGGGTTGGCCGGGAGCGCCAGGGCTCTAATGGTCGGTGGCTTCTCCCTGAAGCATGGGAGCTCGTGGCGAACGAGCTACCAGATGGCTGTTGTTCAGCTTCGAGTTGAAGCTGCGTTTTGGCCTGAAGAGCTAACATTTCGGCTTCTGCAAAAGTATTAGGTTTTTTATCTGAAACAAAGCGCCAAAGATAGCTATTTAAACCATTAACAAAGAAATGGCGACTCAGTGCATCAATATTGGCTGTTACCCCTGGATAAGCTTGCATAGCTAGTTGCTGTAGCTCAGGGCATACCTGATGACGGGTTCCCGAGGTCCCTGCTTACAATTATGTAACTAGAGTGCATTTAATTCAGTGCTTTCACAGGAAAAAATGGTGACGGAGTCGCTCAATTAAGGCATTGAAGTCTAGCGCGAGCCGCTCGTCGTCTGGGATAGATTCATAAGCCATTTCCGCAAAATCTCTTAAGTAGGTCGGGAGTAGTACCCTATGTTTTTGATTATCCCAACCATTAGCTACAGCAATGCGAATAAAATGATCAGTCCAGCGATCAAAATTTTCGTCCGACCTCCCATGAAAATACTCACCTATGCTAGCAGCTCTGCCAGTGCTAGCAGAAACTGCAGGAGGCACCGGTGGCCCCGCCTGATGAGCGTCCTCCATTTGACACTGTTGGCGTCTTATCATTACTTCCAAATGTTCCAATTGTTCTCTCATCCGTTCCACGGTATAAGTTGGCCATAAGCTCATAGAGATCTTACAACTGCTCATTGAATTTTCAATCTTAATCTAAAAATATATATATATCGCAAGAAAAGTATTTATGATTAGCTAATTGACTGCAAGTTTGTAGATATTCCACGTTTGACAAGTGCTTTTCTTTCAATTATCTGAAAAATAGCATGAGAAAAATATTTAAAATCATCTGTTTGAGGATATTTCATGACTAATCCTTGAATTTTGGGATTATTTTCCGAAATAGCGCTAACAGAATATTTATAGCTGGATCATTCAAAAGTAGTATGTAGGGGGGGGGAAGTCGCGCGTCGTTGCGCGCGCTTTTGCAGGGCCACTCTATCCTTAAGCATTACAGGTTGGCCGCCCCACATTTTTCGCAGGGCCGCTGGCCCAAAGGTCCGCCTTTGGCTACCTTTGGGAAGAGAAAAAGTATGGGTCACTGGGGGTTGAACCACAAATAAAGCGAACTACAGTCCGACGCACAACCACTTGCACGAGATTCAAGTTGTTTCTAAAAAGTTAAAGTGATTTATAACTCGGATGAGTCTAAGTCATTCTAAAATGTAATTTTACGATAGTTTTTCCGAACTCAAAGGGTACAGGTTGATCTTGGTCGCTTTTAATATTTATTTCAACAGTGTTGAATGCTTTTTGAGTACAAGTATGTAATGTGGACTAATATATGAATGATTTATGATGTCCATATACTTTCGTTCGATAGGGCGAATTCTAGAATAGCTTCATGTTCCAGATTTAAAAAACAGCGATTTTATGCGATTTCAAGCAGGTATCTTTAACATAAAAGTTGAAAAGACAGACGGAAAAGCCTTTGAAAAAAAATTTTTCAAAAAATTTTATTTTCTTACTTTCATTTCCATCTGTTTTTTCAACTTTTATATTCAAAACTCCTACTTGGATTCGCATTAAAATGCTATTCTCACCTTAATCAAAATTATCTTTGACCTCAGTGCGGCTTCAGATTGGTGCCAGCGGATGATCTAAGCCTAAGAAAAGATGGGGCAAAAATTGCTCCGCTCGCTTCGCTCGCTTCGCAATTTTCGCCCCATTTGTCTCAGGCTTACATCATCCCCTGGCACCAATGTGAAGACACATACTAAGCCTAAGCCTAAAAAATAAATATTAGAAGAGACATAGGAAGAAAATGACGCTAGCACCCTTATTTGTCAAAATATACATCATCCTTCCCTTTCTAACTAACTCTAACAAAAAAGATTGATCACCGGATGGTTTACATGATGATTATTATAATTATCGAAGTGTAAATTCTCACTCACTTTTATCTCTTGATTTCCGTGCTGATCCAGATAGTCGTACGCCTTTAAGCAGTTGCTGGATAAAATTTCGTATATCAATAGTTTCGAGCGTTCGATTAATGTGCCACGTCAAAACGAAATCTGATGATAAAAATTCGTATATCAATAGTTTCGAGCTTTCGACAAATGTGCCACGTCAAAACGGAATCTGATTTCCGTATCAATAGCCCCTGTCAAAACAGTTAATTTCAATGCTCCGCCACACCTATCAGATTTTTAATCCGGCTCCTTCGATACTAATTGACAATCTTATACCAATTGTCAGTGTTTCGCCAAATCGTGGGATAGTTATTTAATTTCTGTAAGATTAAGTTACATTCTTAGAACGAACACAGCAACTGCGCAAAGCATAACAATCTTGATCACAATCCCATATATGAAATGCATATTACACAGCAGCACAGTAGAGCGTAAACAACCGGAATAAGCAATTAAATCACTCATATGATTGATAAAAAATTTGCATAGAAATGCAACCTCGACTTCCACCTGAGCATAAGGTTACTAATCTAAAACTATCCCTAATAAATAATTCACGCGACCAAACAAGCGCCTATTGAGTAAATCACTCATGATAAAAAAAATTTTGCATAGAGCACCTACATCGACCTCCACACGAGCAGAAGAATACTAATCAAACACCCTACAGTACATAAAGAATCGTCACTCAGATATGTTCCACAGATCACCTGCCTGTGATGTTAAGCACAACTTTTATCCAATGCACTAGGAACGGAGTGTTCTATCAAGGCAACAGTAAATACGCCTAACTTACATTCTTTTATAATAGTCATGTAAACTTACATCGACCGATCACAGTGTATTCATTTAAGTACATAATGTTCGTTCAAGCTATACATAGAAACCAATAAATGCATTGTGGATCGTTCTGTACCTATGTATGTATGTCCTTAATAAATGTTCATCGTGTGCACATATGTTCGAATTAGCTGTTCTTCTTTAATTCATAATAGATTCATCAATTGTCAGCATTAACGCCGTCGCCTTTGCTAATGAAGGTTCATATTACCTATGTACCTAGTTACATACCTATGTACACAAGACAATTCGATAAACCATTGCGACGATTTTTACAGTCGCCTTCCCTAAACATTGCGTACCTATACATACAAACAAACGTATGCAGCATCAGTATACATTAGATCAATCAATGCGCCGTTTACGGCAGTCGTTTTCCCATGCTTTGTGCTTCTATCACTTTACAACTTCATTCCTCAATTTCTCCCCTTCCAAATGCTTTCCGTCGATATTTTTTGAATATCTTCCATACAACTGCTCATCTTTTGATAAATCCCCATTAATTTAAATTCTGTGACTTCTATCTATTCTAGAATTAAGCCCCTTTGATATTTATGACTTGCAAGAGTGGCG